>CAJNSZ010000400.1:68689-94125 GCA_905329745.1 Rotaria sp. Silwood2 | reverse complement strand
TGACGGATCCTTCTCATCTTCGAACTCGACCAAGACATTGTTAAGACTGAACTGTGTAGAAAATTTCATCATGATCTGACTCTCCTTTCGAAAGTTATCATGTAAACGGTCGAACGGATGGACATACTGACCGATTCTAGAGTGTACTCACTTTTTGAGTACACAAAAACAAGTATAGAGGTATTAAATTAAATAGACAGATTAAAAAAACCAATGTAATCTTGCTTATTCTATTATTAATTATACAGAAAGTTTTTTTCATTGAGCTCAACTATCTATTATGTAAATTCATCAAGTTCATCTTTTATTTATAAACATTTATCTGCGTTATTTTTAAAGAAATAAAGTAAAAAAAAACATTCTCGATTTAAACTCGACAATAAAAAAAAAAACTTTCATTATTCGAAGTTATGTTGTTTTTATCTCGAGATTTTGAATTCTATTTTAGCATCAAGCACGTAATAATAATGTAGCTGATATAACAGCTAAATGTTCAAGTTTAGAAACAAGTAAGTCAAATAAATTAATACTTATTTAAAATAAACATTTCAATATATTTAGTGGTTAGTCTAATTGCTTTATTTATTAATGTTATTCTTCTTTCAATTCTTCCATTAAGTTTTATTTGGCCAATATTTATTATTTTAACTATAGGCCATCTATGGGCAAATTATAAAGCAAAACGATGTATTTTATTTAATGTATTTAATCATCAACGTTTTCATCTTGTTTGTTCCGAATATTTTAAAACAAATGGTAAACATATTCTTTCTATTAAACAAGTTAATGATCAAGAACCAATTTTATTTACAACATCACAATCACATTATTCATATTTAGGTGTATCATTAAATCGTATACCTAAACATATATTTCCATCTCAAGAAGAATTAGAAAATTTCCATAATAATGAATATGAACGTTTTTTATTATTATGTGATAAACAAAAGAATACATTCTATGCTTTACTTAAACCATATTCAGATAATGATGATTTAATTCGATTAAATTTTTTTATTGAATTACTTTCCTATGCTATGAAATCACCAATACCAATTGATGATTCTAATGAAGGATTACATATACTAATTAATCGTGTAGAAAAACAAATATCTAATTTACATATATGTTTAGATATATTACATGAGAATAATAATCAATGTTATGAACAATTTAAAGAAATTTGTATTCAACATGGTTATAATTTTCATCGGTGTCTTTTCAATGTTGATGTTTTTCGACTTCAGTAATATTGTTGCTATTCTAGTTTGTTTTTTTTTCGCCATAGAAAATCTCGCTCAATTTATTTATTCCTGCAATTTTCATGATATAACCTACGGAACAAATTCTTGTCATTTTTTTTTATATATAGAGTTGTTATTTGTTATTCAAAATGTTTTGGTTTATATTTTTTGAGAATTTTTTTTTTGTGATGAAATAAATAACTCTTAATCATGCTGAATCTTGATGTTTTTGATGGAAACTGCCTCAAAAGAAAAAACGAAACACTTGATAAAAAGTCACAAAGAAAATGTTGATACACACTAGAATCACCGTCAACGTGTTTCAAACAAGTGATCTAGACTACAAGAGCGAAAGAAAACACTTCAGAATTTCACATAACTTTTGGAAATAAAAAGACAAAACACAAATGTTAAATATGATATGACCTAGACATACGCAAAACAACAATAAAGAAAACAATAACAAAACAAAAAAAAAGAAGAGAGAATTGTTCATAGTTCTTATACGTAAAAACGAATCCATTAAGCTTTCTTCTCCCTAGAAAAACCAACAAGAAAAAAAAACAATCATAAATATAAATCAATTTCATTTAACTTACCGTTGAGCAGCTAATGTTGATAATACTCGATGACCAAAAAGAAATAATGGTATAGAAATTAAGGCCAAATAACGAATTGTTTGAAACATATCCAAATATTTCCAATAGAAAAACATCAAAGCAAAAGCAGCTAAAAATATTAAAAAATTTTATTTATATTTCTTTTCAACATTGAATCTTTATTTACCTCCATGTGATATATGAAAACCTAATGGACTAAGTCCTAATGGTAATCCGGACAGATTAAAGCCAAGTTTAAGCCACTATTAATACAGAAAAAAATAGAGTTATTTAAATCAATCAAAAAATCTTTTTCTTACTAAAATAAAAAGAATTAATAATGGTAATATAGTCAATGCACTAAAAACAAGTGAAACAATATTTGGTGGTCGTTTTTCATCTTCACGAAATTGATGAATTATTTCTTGTTTAGATAAATATAAATTTGTATGATCTTTATCAGAAAGACTATCTTCATGAAATGATAAATGAACATTCTTATTTAATGTCCATTCATATGCATTTTGTAATAATGAATCACCAAGAATTAAAACAAGTTCATATGTATCTGTTTGATGACGAAAATCATTTGCATTTGTTGTTAAATCCTAATAAAAGAGAAGTTTATTTATTATAGGTTATTTTTCTGTATATTAAGAAAAATATTTGTAATCATTACCACTTCAACTTTATATTGTGAATTACTACCATCTGTTGCTTCAGCTAAATAAATAATTTCCTTATGTGATTGTTTATTTGTAAAACGTAAAAATGCTTGTTGAACACGAATAAATTCATCACTTTGTTTATCTTTGATTTGAAATTTTACTATTAATTTTTGATGATAATCAAGTTCAAGTTTGTCAGATTGACCATTTGGATAAGTTAATCTAAAGAAAATTGAATAGAATTATCATTCAATTTATTATTATAATCTTAAATTACTTGTGTGTTTTAGATTGAGCTGCATGATCACGATCTGAAACAATTAATTCTGCATTTTCAATTGTCCCTTCTGATGTAACTTTAACATCAATCTAAAATACGTATTATAATTTTTTAATAAAATTCTCGTTGGAAAAAAACGAATTTTTTTAATACAAACTATATTATCAGTTAAACCAATTAATTTTCCTTCATTACGTGCTGTTAATGTTAAATGAATTGAATAAAATCCACGAGGAATTTTTGTATCATAAAATGGTAATTCATAAACAGAACTAAATAAAAATAGAAACAAATTTTTATTGAAAAATTTTCTTTGTTATTGATAATTAAACATACAAATCACTAGCTTTTGAAATAAGTTTTTGTTTTGATATAACAACAACTCCATCTTCTTTACGCTTAGCTGATTCAGCAACAACAGACATTTCACCAACAGGTTGTCCTAAAAGATTTGTAATTGAAACAAGTACTGATGGATTTTGTGGACTAATAGCCGATGGACTAATACGACTAACAACAACTGGTACTGGATTCTAAATTAACAAAATAATCTTGATTTCGAAAAAACAAATCATAGAATTAATTTTTTATTTTTACCTTATTATCAGATAAATGTTTTAATACTTTTGTTAAATAATAAGCACTTCGTAAAGTAGCAACATGTCGTTTACTTGAAAAATATGTTGCAAATTTCATTAATTGTTTCGGATCAATTTTAATTGGTACATTAGCTTTTTCTGCAACTTCATAAAATGCATTAACAATAAATGCTGTTGTAGAAATGCCACCTTCATATTGTAATATACGGCCATCAATTTCATCAGCTTGTTGAACGAGATCATTTATTGTATCAGCATAATATTTTGCTATGGGTTGACTTAATTGTGCACCAGTTAATAACGCATAAGCTTGACTTAATACACTATCATCAGTTTTTGCTAATATATTAAGACGTTTTTCAATTTTAGATTCATCAATATTTAAACCAAGATTAACACTTGAACAGACGGCATAATAAATTTCAGCTGTTTTACTTTGATCAGATTGGAGAACTGATGTTAAAGTTGCACGATAATCTTCGGCGGGCAACTACAATTAAAAAAAAGTAACAATGAATAAAAGTTTTCTTTTTTTTTTTATGGATAAAAATACTTTGCAATTAACTAATGTTTTCGCTGCTTCAGTAGCATGATATATTGATTCAACATTTGATTTATCAACTAATTTTTTAATATCATTACAATATGAATCCGGAAGTTGAACACCAAGTTCTTTAATACCGCTCAAGGTGTAATGTAATGATGCTACATCCGAAAATGATTTAATTGCTGTTTGAAATTGAGCTTTCAATCCATTTAAATTAGCTGTATTTAGATTAGCAGCTATTGCCGACGTTGTATACCATGAAAATATTGGAAGAATAATAAGAATAATCCTCATTAACGATGTAGACGTCATGGTGAATCTGAAAAACGAAAAACAATAAGAAAAATAAAAGGTAAGTATATATAACAATATATCCACCATGGACGAAGCTGGTAAAATACCGCCATATTGACAACGACAGCATTTGCCATTTTATTGGTTCATATGTTCTGACTAATTACAGATGACTTGCAATTTTTTCATTTTATCTATGTTACCAGAGGACGCAAGTAGCTATTGAAATAAAAAATATGGATGAACTTTTTTTGTTTGTCAAATACAACCATATAAGTAAAATAAGTGCGAAAAATCTGTGGAAAAACGAAAAATTTTCAAGATTAGGAGGTGTCCAGTGGTGCAGAATCTACCTGTGTGCCGATGGCTGTCGGGAAAATTTTTGAAATCTCCGAAATGTGAATCTTGGTTTATCTATATATACATCGGTAAGACTTTCTACATATCTTTTTTTCTCACTAAACTTTCGAAAGAGTCATCCGCGTCTGTATTGTAGTGCCATTGTCGTCTACTGTTGCTAACATTCATCATGCATATTGCAACCTCTTTCACCCTGTCTCTTTGTACCTATTCATAATACAACACACACTAGTTATGTTCTCCTCTTTTCTTTCTGCACGTTTTTTGTTACAATGGCACTACTGGCTGTTTTTCTCTGCTGCTATGTACAGTTGCTTTGTATGGGTGTGGGTGTGCGTGCGAGTATAGTTTATCTGTTACTCACACGCTCGAACCTGTGAAAGTTGGCTTGATTCCATTTCCGATAGTTATCATTATATGCTGTCAAGCGATAATCAGACTGTCGTCTTACAAGAAAACACTGATGTTTATATTTTCTAATATATGAAGATGAAATGAACGATGCATATATAGAAAATCTTGCTGATGACAGTCAAGAGTTTGAGATTGTTTGTATTTAGATTATGAATTTTTTTTTTGTATTGATAACAAAATAATAAAAAGTACGCATAATAAATCAAGAAAAAAAGAATTGTTATTTGAATAAAAAGAAACGATTGTAGTGCGAGACTTTTCGAATTTATCATTATTAATGAGTTTTCAGAAAACAGTTCAATTGAATGAAGTATGGTGGATACTTTTACATATAATGTACTAAACCAAAACGATTCAAAGAGAATGTGGGTGTGATTAAACAGAATACCAACATCTATACTCACATTCTTCTTGATATTATTAAAAGTACTGGTTATAAATGCACGTTTTAATCCAGATTTGTGCAGCTATCTCTTAGACTCCAACGACATGATTTAAAGGTCAGAGACCAATAAGTATGGCTTTCCTAGTAAAAGGAGAAAGAATGACAACAGAAAAGGCATTGAATGACATCATCAACCAGATTTAGACTATTCTAAATCAAAAACATTTTAAAGCCTTCCTTGAAATTTCAATGGCTGAAATATGTTTGTGAAAACTTTAACCGACTTATTTACTAGTTACATCAATGATTGAAATTATAATATAACACACAATATGAAATACAACTCAACAAGCCAAACAGAAATTAGAGCACAAATGCACAAAATAAATGAGACTGATGATTTTCGTGAAAATTGATTATCTTTTGTAAACAATAATAATGTTCACCAGAGATATTTTACTTAACCTATTTTGTATTAGTATATGCAGGTAAAATTTAATGACAATTTATTCTCATAGGGTTTAGAAAATTTAGATCCAATTGTTATAACAGAGACCAATTCTAGTAAAAAAGTAACGGGTTGCCCAGAATAAATGAAGGTCTCAGTATTTTGACTATAACTTTTTTTCTTTTTGATCTTTAGAGCTGCTTGTTTTACCAAAAGATGCGCCGTGAAATTCTCTACAAAACCATGACTAAACTTATTTCCGTAGAAAATAAAGGAAAAAAGCTAAATGAATACTATTCAAAACATAAAATGTGCCCAACTTTCAAAGCTAACAGGTGTTCTACGAATGACTNACAAATTCTAATGAACTACTATCCACTTCTTCGTTTAAAACTCAAGTTTTCTAAATCATCATCATCAAACCATACAATATAGACAGGTGTATTCTATGGATAAAAATCTTTTGTTGAAACATGAGATTTATTTGTTTAGTGCTTTTAGTAATATTTCAGTTGTTTGAATTAATTTAAATTTTACTTGTGTTTTCTATATTTTTTGCTAGTAAATGTTTCATGATTTAGAAAACTTGAGTTTTAAACGAAGAAGTGGATAGTAGTTCATTAGAATTTGTAACGATTGGTATAAGTTTATAACTGAATAATAGATGACCCAAAAAGAATAAATCTCACAGTATTTTAACTAGAACTTTTTTTTCTTTTCAACTCTTAGATCTGATTGTTTTTTAGAAGATGCCTAGTCAAATTCTCTATATTTAGATCAGTAGTGACTCCTTTATCAAGGTTGAACAACAAAATTTTAGCTCATGGATATTTTTCTTGAATTCAACTAGGAAAAGATTAAAAAATAATCGATTTGAACCATTTAGAACAAGTACACTTCGAAGTATTCAAAAATATCTTTACATGTTAGTTTCGTTGCCTATAGAATTGTTTTAAAATACTCAGAATTTTTAACAACAAAATATCTTAGAAAGTGAGTTCATTTCAACTTGTTGAATGTTCTTCGCTTAATTTTTTTCCTTAATTCCCTATAGAAATACGTGTGATCAAGTTTCTGTAGAGAATTTGACGGAGCATCTTCTGGAATAACAATCGCGTCTAAATGTTAAAAAGAAAATAAGTTCTAGTCGAAATACTAAGAAACTCATCTTTTATGGTCCATCCGTTGTATTATGCATAGGTTAGACAAACATTTCTTTGAAGTATAACTAAACTTATTTTAGGCAGATCTCAAAACTGTACATACAGGTGCATAATAATTTAAATATCTTTTTGTCGTAATGAATATTCATAATTGACATATATATATATATACGTATCTGTTCTATTTGTATATGTATGGGAAGTAAACATTACAAAGAAAAAAAAAAGACAATAGCGTGAATACACAAACATCGGTTATGCTGCCTCTCTAATAGATAAGATTAATTTCATAACAAATCAAAACAATAAAGAAATTGAAAAGATTTGAACTCATGCTTCTCTCTTTCAATTACACTTTCGAACAAGTAATCGTGATATACAAAAAAAAATAATAAAATAAAATCAATATAAAACTTGTACAAATGAAGTACATAGAATTGATCGATAAAGATAATTTATCTATACCTGAGATTGAAACAAACATTGTTCATATCTCTTAAATATACGATGATGTTCTTAATGGAGGAATAGATATAGGTCGATCAGGTAAAGTAGTTATTGATAATACTTCTGTACAAGCTGGTGTTGATGAAGGACGATTTTTATTTGATGAAAATGAATCTGTTTTATTCATATGACGATGAGACCTATTGTATGATGATGATAAAATAGGTGTACCCGATGATTTTCCATAAAAATCACGTTTTTTACGTGGTGATTGCATTATCATTTCTTGACTAAGAATAATTGAAAACAAAAAACAAATTTTGATAAATATTTAAACAAAACTAAAACAAACCTAATGTCATCTGATTTGTTCGATGATGATGATAAAGAAGTATTGATTACTGTTTGAATATTTTTTGATTGTACAATTGATGGTTGTACAAGTTTCTCTTGTTTTGTTTGATGTTCAACTTTAGATACAACTGAATGAACTTGTACTGGTTCAATTTGTTTCGTTGATAGAAGATTATTAGTATTAGTTGAAATATTTGATGGTTGAGGTAAACATTCTTGTAAATCATTATGTTTATCAGTAACTTTAATGATTTTTATTGGTGAAACAATTGCATGACCATCTGAATTCGGATTCGAAATTTTTTTTGCTCGTTTTTGAATAATAAAATCAGTTTTTCGTTCTGACTTAACGACGTTATATAATGGCGAAGTATCTAAACAAAAATAAAGAATTTAAAGATACGTCTAAATATTTTCAATACTTTGATTCGATTTTGAATTTAAATCAAAATCATTATCAACAGAAGTATTTGAACGAATTGATACACAAGATACTTGGTTTGTTTCCGTTAATGATTTATTTAAATAATCAATATGATTAAATTGTTGTTTATTTTCTTGTTGTTGTGTTTGTCTACTCATATTAACTAATAATGTTGAGTATACATTATCATGTAATAATTGTTCTGTTGTTGTTATTGATGATGATGATTGATGTCCATTTGTTAGAATATTATTCAAAATAAAATTCATTTTATCATTTTCATAATTATATTCTGCTATTTCTTTTTCAAGTGTTGCAACTTTTGAACGTAATTCTTTATGTTTATTTGATATATCATTTGCATATGATATCAATTGTACAGGTCGTTCTAATTCGTCAATACCTAATTCATTTGTACGTAATTTAAGTAAATTAATAGCATCATCTAGTAAAGCTTTAATATTATTTTCTAAACAATTAACTTTCATTTTTAATGTTTTATTTAATTCCATTTCATTATCTAATTGTTTTTTTAAATGTTCACGATAAATATCTGATTTCATATATGTAAAATATGTTATAAGACGTTGACGAAATTGTTCTAAATATGTATTTATTGAATTAAATATATTTTGATCATTTTGTTCTAATAAACAATCATGAAAATCATTCACATGAAGATTATCATTTGATAAATTTGTCATATTTTGATAATTAAATTGTTGATTTTTCATTTGAAAATTTTGATTTAATTGAATAAATTTTTCTGATGCTGTATGTAATTCATCTAATGTTACTTGATAATCTTTATATGATGAACGACGATGTTTAGAATTAAATAATTCATCATTTGATGCGTCAGAATCAAATTCGGATTCATTATCTGATTGATGTTTTATATGAATTTTACGACCACGTGCACTAATTATTGTTGAATGATTTGATGGTGATGCTGTTGGGATTGGAGATTTTATTTCACGTTTACGTTTGGAATGTTTTAACTGAGGAGTTGGTGGTTGATTTTCATCAATTTTTGTTGTTTTAGTTTGTTGACTATTTTTGAGAATTGATAAAGATCGAATGGAAGAGTTGTTTGATGATGATGATTGATCATCGTCATTATGTTTCAAATGACTAAACAAAAAGTTTTAACATAATAATGAATCAAGATACAATTTGACTCATAATAAAGAGACTTGCGACAACGAACTGAAAAATTTCGAAAAACTTTCTATAGATCCGAATGTCTGAGACCTGAAAACCTTTTGTCTATTTTTAAAAAGATAAAAATATTTTCTTGAAATGGTCTTTCCGACCAAAAAATTTTCAAATCAATTCAAGATCACCACCATGCTTTATCATGCGTACCAAACGTTTTAATTTCAAATTTGTACGCTTTTTCGACCTGGGGAAATACATTAGTAGTTTTATTGGTTAAGATTCTTGCGTTTTTTGTTTCTTTGAAATTATTCATCTGTTTGTTTGAACAATTAATTAAATAAGATATGAGTGAAGAAATTGAAATATAAATCTGAAAATTTCTAATAGAAAAAAAAAATATTAGATCGTTCTCAATTATTCTTTAGTGTTAGTATTGTATGCTGATAATTGACAAAAATTGATCTTATTGAAAACATATTAAGAGGATATTCATTATCATCCATTATGATCGACAATGGAACATAGAAGTCTATTTTTTGTTGAAAATTTTCGCAATATTTCTTTCATGATTGACATCAAAGTCAATTTAAAGCATTGTATATATAGGACAATCTATCTTCCAATCAGAATCGAGGAAGTCATAGGATTCTGTTTGGTATTATTAACTGAAAACACTCACAGGTGATTCACATCGTTTACCTTTTTATCAATAGGTAAGGTCGGTCGGCTTTGTCTCGGATCCGGATCAAACTTTGTAAATTGTGGACCTGACGAGATCTACCAATAGGACAGCATTTATCGGTTCTATCTCTGAAGCACATCGCCTGGGAATGCATTTGTGTGAGCACATTTTATATTTTACAAACCAATAGTATTAATTTTAACTCATTATTAGCCTACGAAATTTTCTTCTATACTCAAACATGCGTAATAATAGATTTAAACTTACGTAGATCAATAAGGTTCTCATTATTTTTTCTTGAAATGTAATTCGAAAAAATCATTAATTCTGACTCTTTATGCATAAATTAAACAAATCATAATAAAAAAAAATACTTACTTTGTTTTTGATCCTTTCGTATGAATTTGATGCATTTTTTCATAGTAATGTGCTAATTTACTATGATCAATGACATGAAGATAATATTGAACACATTTATCTGACCAACTAACTTTTCCAAGAAATTCTTCTGGTTTTCTTTAAATATAAATGATAAAATAAGTTTTTCAAACCATAATGTATTTAACTTACGTTACATGCATAACAGCACCTAAATCATTTTTTGTTCTATCATTAAGTCGAAATGTTTCCGAACAAAACTCTCTTGATGAAACAATTTTTGCACCATCTAATAATAACAATAAAAAAAGACCACAAAAAAAAACAAAGTTTTTTAAACTTTTTACCTTTCATATTCATAAATTTAACTTTTAATTCATGATTAACTGTTGAACCAAATACATAATTATTAGCAAAAATCACATCAGCTTCTTTAATTCTTTCATCAACTTTTGGATGTGTTAAAAAATCTCCCTGTTCTAATTGAAATTCTGAATAACGTTTACCGTACCAACGCATCCAAAAACGAAATTCCTCAGCCATAGCACGTGCATATGTTGCTGGAGTTTCTTCATGTTCAATACCATAAACATGTTTACAATTAGATAATGCAGCGATATGTAAAACAACATTTCCAACACCAGAACCAAGATCAATAAATGTTTGTTCTTCAGTTAAATTAATTATTTTAAGAATTGAATCAATTAAATCTGGTGATGTTTCACCATAAACCTTGAGTAAAACACAAGAAAATTTATACAAAAAATCAACGAAAAAAACTCTTCTTCGTATTTACTGATGGTGAAAATGGTTCATAGTCACGTAGTTTATCTGGATCAGTTACAGCTCGACTATAAACTTGAGCAAGTATATGACGAAATAATTTAGCTGTTGGACATTGTTGAAGACGTGCTGAAAAAGCTTCTGTACCACGATTTAATTTGACATGTGTGTCAATTATTTTATTAAATTTATCACATAATTCTTTCATTTTACTATATGAATGTATATCACAATTATCGAGGCCAAGATTTTGTTGATATAATACGGGATAATCTTTAGAAAAAATAAATAAATAGAATTGTGAATTTTTCTAAGATTAAATATTAATTAGAAAGAAAAACCTTCAAAAACTAAACGAATTGTTCGAACAATTTCATCACCACCGATAAAAACTGAATCTTTTTTTGTTTTCTAAATTGAATTAAAAGTAGATAAAAAGGAAAATTTCAATGATTTACTTGTCGCTCAATATTAGGCCAAGTAAATACAGCTGGTTCAACACCAGCTGGACTATGAAGTTTAAGTTCACGTACTATGCTATGATTTGCCATGTCATCTAGAAAGAATAAAGCAACTTGTTTTGACTCAGTGGCTTTTTTTTAGGTCATATATTATGAATATTAAATAAGAATAATAGATGATCGTGTGTTGTCACAATCCGTTGATTTGATTCGAGGAAAAACCGCAGAGAATTGATTGGGTAATGTTTTTTCTTTTTCTCTATGGCTATTTGCTTGATATTGACCAATTGAAACAAAAATAGAAATATAAGAAAGTTTATTCCAAATCAAATATTTTCTTTGATGAAGTTTTCAATTTTCATTTTAAAATAAATCGATTAGAATAAAAACTCTATGTAGATGACGCTGATGTCCATTAGTGGTTAAAAAACTTTTAAATAAAACCTATATAGACACGAGGATCATTTAACTTACTACTACAATGAGCTTAGCAAAAAGTTTTTCTTGAATTAATATTGTCGAAATGTTTACAATACTACTTATCAACGACAAAATACTTACGAATCATAGTTTTTGTGTAAGTATAAAGCTTACGGTTAAAAATAAATCAACACAGATATGCATGCATAGTACAAGAGTTGACGCTTATAATACAACTAAAAATCGAATTACTTTAGTTTAATCACATTTACATACTGATTGGTATGATTTTCACATACAACACTACATCTGGTATAGGGTCGCCGTGATTAAAATGAAGAAAAATCTCAAATGTTATTTAAGAATGCATTAAAAGTACTCCCACACTCTTTCCTAGATTTCTGCAGAATAGTTCATCATACAAATTTGAAATTTTAAGGGCAGGTGGATCTTGACGATTACAGCAAAAGTTGTCATAGACTTAAAGTTTTCAGATAATATCTTCTAGGAGATAATGAGAACCCAACGGTCCCGTCTCTTCGAGCTGCTATTGTTCGATCCAGCTGAAAATATTTTTACAAATACCAGACACAGGTTCAGATGGTTATTTTTTTTACTTTTTTGTTCTTCGAGTAAAAAAGCCAGAATATGGAAGGTAGCCTAAAGAAATGCATGGCCTTTTTTTCTTAATAGAGGTACGAAAAATCACATAATATACCGCAGAATATTACAAGTCGCAAGTATTTTGTCATTGATAGGTAGGAATTCAAGTTGTAAAAATTTTATCGAAAAATACCAGACAAAACATATGCCGTTCGTATCAAAATAGTTTATATGGAAGAATTTACTACAATTTTATTCATCGAATTTATTGAAGTAGATACTAGTTATATATGTTCAGCAGTGTCCCGAGTTCGCCAGGATGCGGAGTGGGAAGTTAAGTTGAATGGATTTTGAGGGGAAGTTGCTGGGCAGAAAAAAAACAATCAGATATATTATTCACATATTCGGAGATAAATGATGAAATGTTTATTTGTTTGTTTTTGCACAGAAAATGCTTCAAAAAATATTGATTAAACTATAAAATGGCTGCGATTTAACTGGTCAGTAAAATACTTGAAATGGTCAGTTTATTATATATAATTAGCAGTAAAAAATACAGATTTTATCAGCAGAAATTGTTTTTTTTTATCTGTATAAAGTATAGTTGATCATAAGAACAATAATTTAAATAAAAAAAAATACAGAAGAAATGAAGAGAATTAAGTAGAAACTTGAAGAACCAAAAGAAAAAAATCATGAAAATTAAATTATTGTACTAGTAAAATAGTTTTAGTCTTTGCTATTGCTAGTGGATTGCAATGTTTCAGATGAATAGCCATACCAATAATGTGTTTGCATATGTAGTTCTTAAAAAATACTGGACAGTTGTATTTTGATGTTTTTCAAGATGAACCGTTATCCGATTCCATACACCAAATTATCAAATGAGTTTTTGAATTGATTAAATGTTGTGCACTTTTTATTTTTATATTTATTTAAATCGGCTTGTGTCATCGATTGTAAATCACGAGCTGGTATATAATTTTTTTTGAAGAATACCTGGAGATACAAATATTTTGTTTGTTATTGATTTAGCCCATTGATATGATAAAGTCTATAATTGTAAAGATATTGCTGGTTCTATAGCAAATATTTTTGCATTTATTAAGGATACATCTCGTTCAACTAACAGGTTATTGATAATGCTTGAGGCTATTATTAAAAATCTTGATATAACATGACGTTTCTTTAACCCAATATCTTGATTTCTTCTTTTTAGAAGATCTTCCATTTTCATTTATATCATAACTTTCTTTCACAATCTCTTCATCTGATATATCACTTTCATATTGAGCAATTTTTACCACGTCCATTGTGAAGTTATTTCTCTCAGAAACTTTATTGCTTCTATTGAATAATAGCCAAAGATAATTCTATTCAATACACATATACATTTTATTCCAAAAACTAGTCGGCAACTATAGATAGGTTCTGAACAATATTCTAGATATGGTAATATCTGAGTGCGTTTAAAGGGAAATACCTAAGAGAGAACATCAAAGGAGAAAACCTATCATTACAGAAAAAGGGATAATACATATGGTGTAGTGAAAAGAGGAAAATCACAACATAGAAGAGAACGCGCAAAAGTAACAGATGAAAAAAAGAAAAAAAAAGTGAATTACTCTATAACGTATTTCAATTTCTATATTTATCCTATCATTTATTTGACTATTAGTAAATTTTATTTACTGATCTTTAAATTTATTAGCAAGCCTAACTCGCTACTAACTGATCATTTAAGTTATTTACTGATGAAAGTGCTCCATTTGTAAAATATTTTTTTCATAAAGTTTATAAAGTTGAAGTCATCCAAATTAATTAAATTAACTAAACAATAAAGCGAAGTATTTTTCTCAGAATGTAAATCATGATGATAAACGGTAAATAATCAGTTGCATATTTAAAAAAAACAGTCGATACGTTACTTTTTTTCCTTTGCCCTGTTAACTTCTTTTTTTTTTGCGTTTCTTTTTTTCCCATTAAAATACTGCACTGTTACTCGATTCGTCGTGTGCATGTCACAATAAACGTCCTTGTTGTATGGCGTAAGGTTTTTTTTTATTATGATGTTTGAATCATAAGTCACGGAATAGGATTGAGGATTTCTGTGATATTTTTTGTGTTTATTGATAGATTTATTTTGTAACGAAAATAACGATTAATAAAGTGTATTTAAAAATATTCCCGCCTACTGATTTTGGGGAACAGCTGGTTGAAAATTATTTATTTCTTTTTTTTAAATAATAAAAAAAAATGTGTAGCTTCATTTGTTTTTCTTTTCTGTGAAAAAGTATGCAACCATTATGTCGATTGCGCTACTGATTATTGTTTTTTTTTTCTACTATTTGATATAGATGATGAAAAATAGTAATAAAGAAACTGATGCGAATATAACATATTCGCTCGAAGAGTGTATTAATTATATTGGTTTGGGAAGATTTCAATGGCGTTTAATTGCTATACTTGGTTTTTGTTCAATGGCTGATGCAGTAGAAATGATGCTTTTAGCTATTCTAGGACCGGCATTAACATGTTATTGGCCTAATATAACGGAAATTCAAATAGCTTCATTAACTACTGTACAAAAAATTATTTTGTTTATTTTCATTTTATTAATGATTTATTTTTTTGTTTATAGGGTGTTTTTGCTGGTATGATGTGTGGAGCATTTTTATTTGGTATTTTAGCTGATAAATATGGTCGACGACGAGTCATTCTTATTTGTGCAATATTAAATACATTCTTTGGAATATTTACAGCTTTTGCGCCAAGTTATTATTGGATACTTTTAGCAAGAACACTTGTTGGTTTTGCATTATCAGGTGCTGCTCAAGGGTAAGTACAAAAAAAGATGAGAATCGCTGTATTTTAGTACATCAATTGATTATAAGAAAAAGTAATTGTGACGGATTAGAGTAAGTAAAGGAGTAAGGTTAGTTTTCTCGTAGTCTTCCGATTATGTAGATAAAACTGAATGAAAAAAAAAAGTTTACTTTTGATCACTTGTACAGAAAAGACAAAATATGAAATATATCTGTGGATACATTCAAATCGTTTGAAGTTTTCAGGAGATATTCATCAAATAAGACTAAAAACTAGCTCATTTTGCAAACCGAAATTTTTTATGGGTCTTCATGCTGCAAATGTCAATCAGATCTTTGTTTTTCTCATTCTTACTTTTTATGCAAAGAAAAAATAATGACTAATTCAATCTATAGAAAAACTCTAAAAAAAAATGGTCGTCTATTAATAAAAATGTTTATTTAAATAAATGGATTGTGATAAGTACTACAGTGTGACAATGCTCTTCCAAAACAAAAACAAAGCCGTTTGGTACAATGAAGCTGCTTCGAATATTCTTGAATACACAATCAGCACACGATTCGCCACTATTTCTGAAAAAAAGCAACGTGCCAAATAAAAAATCATATTGTTTATGAAAGTTCGATCTCAATATAGTTCTACATGCATCGATCTTAATTTCAATAATTCTGATGGAAGGCGAGCTGAGGGGAATATTCGAAATCAAATATTTCTTGCCAAAAATTTTTCATTAAAATAAATCATCGAGTTTGTTTTTAAATGTAATTCTTATAACAGAACTAAGCTTAAGCATAAAATGAGATCTATTCGAAAATACTTTATACAATATCTGTTATTCAAATTATTATTTCTTAATATCAATTTTTCTCAAACATGATTAGTTTTATATATTGACTTTTAGCTCTACATTAATGCTTGAATATTTACCATCATCTACACGTGCAACAATTGTAATTGCTATTGAATTATTTTGGTCATTAGGTAGTATTTTTGAATATCTTATGGCGATGATTATTGTACCAACATATGGATGGCGTTTATTAACAATACTTTCAGCTTTACCTATATCAATTGTTGCTATTTGTATCTATGTAAATATATGACATTTATGTCTAAGAAAAGTGTTTAATTTCTTTTTTTTTTTTTGGAACTTAGTTTATACCAGAATCACCTCGATATTATGTTGCAAGTGGTCTCCAAGAAAAAGCTGAACAGACATTGAAAATAATAGCTTTAACAAATAAACGTTCATTACCACCGGGCAAACTTGTCGATATTAATGCCAAAGTTAGTTATTACGCATGAACTTTTTTTTTGAAAAATTTGTCACCTAATATCATTACAAAATAGCCTTTTTTTAATCCATCGAGACAAATTATTTAATAACATAGGAAAAACTAAATTTTATAATACTTGCTCATAGAACAAGAAAAATCAAGAAAATAAGATCAATTAAGTTTACATTAAAGATATTCCTCATAAAAATATACAATGAGATAAGAAAACTGCAAATATATCTTTTGTAAATTTAACAAAAATTTACTGAGTTTCTATAAACTAATCAAATGGTTAGAGCAAAAAGTTTGTTATATAATCATAAGCAAACGATGAGTATCCTAATTTGAAGCGGCAACTTCTAGCGTTCATGAAAAAGAGCATAGGAAAATTTTTAAATTCACATCTAATGCGTATTTTGAGTACCATTCCTAATAATAATTGAGTTCTGAAAATTTCAAATAGCATTTTTGTTTGTAAAGTATTGGATTCTTTATCGAATGAGCCTTTTCTGAAATTCTCATGGGTTATATAAAAACAAGAAACAAATGGCTTAAAAAAGTATTTCCTGATTTTTTACGTCACTCGTCACACAACGAACGACAACACAAGACTTCATTTTTTGAAGAAATTCTTTCAATAGAATTTTGTTTTAATTTTTAGGAAGAATGTGGTTCGATAAAACAATTATTTCATGCAAATTTAAGACGAACATCATTTTTACTTGCATTTATGTGGATGACAGTAGCCATGAGTTATTATGGTTTAATATTAATAAATACATCATTAATGACTTTACTTAAAGATAAAACAACTTTAACAATTGAATCAAATCAAATTAAATCAAATCAATGTAAAATGTTAACAACTAATGATTATATATCATTAATAATTACCACATTTGGTGAAATATTTGGTATACCGTTATTATTATTTTTTCTATCACGTTTTGATCGTCGTACAACATGTATAATCAATTTTTCTTCAGCATCAATTTGTTTTATGTTATTTATTATAATGCCTCGTCATTCACCATCGATTATTAATGTAATAACATTTTTGGCACGAATGTTTATTAATTCACAATTTAGTTTATTGTATCTTTATACAATGGAAGTTTATCCAACTGTTATACGTGCTATTGCTGTTGGATGTGCATCATCAATGTCAAGAATCGGTGCAATGATAACTCCATATTTAGCTCAAGTTTTAATAAAACAAACATTTCATGGTGCTATAGGTGTTTATGTGTTAACTACAGCTATAGCAGCTGTTTGTGGATTTTTATTACCAATTGAAACCAAAGGACGAGAACTTAAAGTAAGCTTTTATTTATATCCCTTGATGACAATTCTTTCCTCCCCTCCCCCTTTTTTTTTAAACTGCAAATATTGGTTTTCTTTTTAATATCGAACTAATCATATAACATGCATGCATGCAGCTGTAGACAACAATTTTTCTCGCTTCTAATGTTCCTATTTGTTGAGTCGGATGACCCGATATTGTGTAAAAATTCTTAATGTGTAGAACATATATCGATATCGAGAATAAGTTTTAGGGTCAGTTTTTTGTAAGATTTCAAACATGTCACTTTCTCGATCACAACGCTATGCAATTGTATTTCTCCAACTATATCCATTGAACCTCAAAAATGTAAAATAAAGCTATTTCGAAGGACATTTGATTTGAACCAAAAGCCGTACGGTATTAACTTGCCAAAATGACAAGAAAATAAAGACTTGTCTAATTTATCAAGAATTGGTCGATCGCGTACTACATTGAACAAAATAGATACATTAAATAACATTTACAGAATTTAAAAACGAAACAGCGTGGATAAACGCCGAAACTTCAATTGGAACAACTTGATTTTTACTGATAAGAAGAAATTAAAACTTGGCAAAAGCAGAATACAATAAGTCAAAAAAAAACTCCAACAATTCAATACTTGAAACAAGAAATAAGAAGCAGAGATGGGATCGATTCGTGATTTTTTGAAACTGAATTGGGTTCTTCTTCAGATCGACGACACCTTCATCGTATTGGTTAAACTTACAACACACATCAAAGAGAGCGGAGGGAGTATCAAAGAGTGTGGGTGCCGCGGTGTCGTTGATCGAAAGAAGTACCCTGAATTGATTCTATCTCTGATAAGAAAGGCTTGAAAAACTCTATCCATTGACGTGGCTGTCAAATTGATCGATGATATGAAAAGACGAATACAGTACTTGATTTAAGCAAATGATGACTAATACATATAAGGTGCGGCTAATTCAAAATTCGAGCAGTTTTTTGCTTTAGCTTAAACATACATTTCTAGATTCAGTTTTTCACGCTGATCACGAATATGTCCTTATTTTTCGTTTTTGATAAACTTTTTACGGAGAAAACCCCAAAATACTGGCAGTATGCCACAATCTTCAAAAACAATTTTCTTATGAAAAAACAACCCTCAATTCTTTATCATTTCACTTTTTGTCCTCACCAATATGATTTTCGGATTCCTCATGAAGAACTGAATCTAGAAATGTTGTCTACAACTTTACTGAGCACTATTTTGCTTATTAGAAAAACCCATGATCATATGATGCAGCACCTAGTCTTGCAAACCTATCTACTTTTTTCTGTTGATAGATACAAATTTCATTCAAGCACCATTCGAAGCGCCGTTTGACGGGCAACAAAAGTATAGCTCGCTTTTTCTGAAATTCATTTTCATTGTTGAGAAAATTCATTTTCTCTAAATATGGGACGAAAAAGTCGGAATTCTGGTCCTGATTCCCGATTTTTCTCAATCAAAACTCAACCTTCATGCAATAAAAATATCATATTCGGAATCAGCATCGAAAACTGAATCGATTGAGGTGAATTTCGAAAATTTTAGCTCACTTTTATTTTTTGGTGAAAACCACTATTTTTCAGCATAAAAATTCTCGACTTTTCAATGTAGAAATTCGAAAAAAATCAAAGAACTCCGATAGAATTGAAATACACCTCAATCGATTCAGTTTTCGATGCTGATTCCGAATATGATATTTTTATTGCATGAAGGTTGAGTTTTGATTGAGAAAAATCGGGAATCAGGACCAGAATTCCGACGTTTTCGCCCCATATTTAGAAAAAATGAATTTTCTCAACAATGAAAATGAATTTCAGAAAAAGCGAGCTATACTTTTGTTGCCCGTCAAACGGCGCTTCGAATGGTGCTTGAATGAAATTTCTATCTATCAACAGAAAAAAGTAGATAGGTTTGCAAGACTAGGTGCTGCATCATATGATCATGAGTTTTTCTAATAAGCAAAATAGTGCTCAGTAAAGTTGTAGACAACATTTCTAGATTCAGTTCTTCATGAGGAATCCGAAAATCATATTGGTGAGGACAAAAAGTGAAATGATAAAGAATTGAGGGTTGTTTTTTCATAAGAAAATTGTTTTTGAAGATTGTGGCATACTGCCAGTATTTTGGGGTTTTCTCCGTAAAAAGTTTATCAAAAACGAAAAATAAGGACATATTCGTGATCAGCGTGAAAACTGAATCTAGAAATGTATGTTTAAGCTAAAGCAAAAAACTGCTCGAATTTTGAATTAGCCGCGCCTTACTATTAAATTAAATTTCATTGGTTATACTTTAGTTCGATAATAAAAAGACAGCAAATATTAAAAGTTAAACAAGCAAGGAAGAGAAAGAACTTTTCCCTGGATCTAAATAAACGAAATAAGAGACAAAAAACAATAGTTGAGAAAAAAAAGAAAATCTATTTTGTTTACAGGAAACAACTACATCATTATCGACAGGATCAAACCGACAACGGTTTTCCTTTGAATAAAAAGCTAAAAATTGTTTTGTTTTTCTTTGTTAATATTACAACTTTTGTTTCTGTAATTAATAAATGTGTATTTCACAAGTGTTATTGTGTATGCTATAAATATTATAAACGTTTGCATGCATATCTTCTCTCATAAAAACAAAAAACACTTTTGGAAATTTGTTGCTTGCTTCAATAACAAAATTTCTTATTTATTTTTTATAAAATACATTAGTTTGAATTCTCTTTGTTTTTCTAGCAAGCAACATTTGATTTGCATAGTTCATCAACAACATCTAGTGACACAGGTGTGCCAATATGGATATTAAGTGTTGATAAAATAACGTCATTAGTAAATGCCAATGATGGTATTGTGAATAAAGGATATGAATCAAAGCAAGAAGAAGATACGACGAATTATGAAAGATTACACTAAAATTTAATATATGTTAGTTTATTCTGGTTTATCAATTTTTACAAATTATTTATTCGTTTTTTGCTATTATTTTATCAATAAATAATGTTATTAATCATTATTTATAAAAAATGAACATAAAACAATATGACAGGTTTTAAATAAATGTACTCCAAGAGTTGACTTGAGAATGTGGATGTGGCTTAGAATACGTAAAAGAACCACATCCACATACCAGCGACGAATCATCCGAACATCAAAAATGACACGTAAATAGCTTTCTAATAGTTCAAGCGATTTCGACGAATTTTTTTTAACAATTTGATCTTATGTACACGTGAGTTTTATTTAAGCTCAATTGATAAAAAGAATCAATAAAGAAAACAAAATGACTCTAAAAGATACTGTATATATAATGTTGTTTTTTAAAAAATTTAAAACAAAGAATTTGTATTTTTAACAAAGAAGAAAAGTTCTCAAGTGTCAGTCTCCGTTTTCTATCACCTGTATCCGAAATTATAGAACTCAATGGGCTCATTATGATGGCATAAAGTATTCTTCGACATAGGCTGCCTTCAAAGAGTTTGATCGATCTCAATATCAGAAAAATAACTGTAAGGTTCTATTTTGGAAATTATAATTTATTTGTTAGTTTCGTTCTTGGCTCTCAAAGCTTTAATACTCGATTTACCTTAATTGACTGTACAAATTCACTCAATCAATCTAAATAGAAGTTCTAATTATTTCTAGAATTAAAATATTTCAATACAATGAGTGTAAGAAATTGAACTATTGTGTTCGCAACTGATTAAGTTTCTTTGGTAATACTCTATAAAAGATATAGTAACAATAAACTTATCAGATATCTCGCTTTCAATAGTCTACATTCTATTTAGTTCTTTTATCGCATGTTTATGTGAAAGTTTACAATAGATAAGGCAAACTATTGAAAACATAGTCAACATGTATCTTTAATATATGTCATAAATAAATGAGCATACAAGTGACGAATTGACAACGAAGACTAACACTTGGTGACCTTCCCTGGTAAGTCTCGTGAGATTATTTCGAACAGCTGTTATAGATAAAATTAAATGAAATCACGATAAGCCTCTATTAATCATTTGAATTGTATTAACAACAAAGAAAATTTTTTTAAATGTTAAATTCTTATTCAAACGCATATTGTTGCAACAAAAAAAAGAATGAAGTGTCTAGAAAAACTCTTCCTTCACAATATACTTAAAAATTTGTTGATCATAAGTTTATCGTTGTATTTCATCAATAATATTTTCAGCTAGAATAGATTTCATTATTCAGTACATAGGAGGTCTTCTTCATGCATGCTTCTAGAAAAAACGATAATGACGTATTTTGCTTTTCTATTTCGGCGACAGAACATTTTCTTTTTCGTCGTTTATATTATAAGTAATAATTTCAATTCGAATAGTTCTCTCTAATAAGACCTTCATAGAAGCCATCAATAGATTGTCAAGAATGGAATAAAAAAATCTTTTCTTTTTTCTTTTCTCATCCTTATTTGTTCTATTTCTCATTGGTTTCTATGTATTTATTCAAATAGTTGTATAATATCAATCAAACATAAGATACTCAGATTTAATTCATAAACGAAACAATCATTACATGAAAGAATGTTTCCTTTTTTTTCCTCACTGAAAAAAACCACATAAAGCATATAATAAAATATTACATTCACACACAAGAGACAATGTCAAGTGAGACACACAAGAAAAAAAGATGCCTAAAGCCTAGAGAACTTTTGTTTCCTTTCAACAAACGAATTGAATAAAGAAGAAACCGGTGTTTTTTGTAATCAAAAAAAAAAAGAAGAAAAAAGAAAAATGGTTCCTCTTTGTACAATATGATACAAATTCAATGAGAAATATCATCACAATGTTGCTTGATTATTTTTATTATCAATTATTGTTTGTTGTGATGAGATCATATTATTATTATCTGTATTATTATTTGTATCATTTGTCGTTTGCTGTTGTGTTGTTATCCATGTTAAACGTTCTTCATAGAATTTTATAACAACTTGTGGACATTTTACATTACAAATGCGTGATGGAACAAGATCAGCTTCACTTGTACCTTTCCATTGAACTAATAACATTAATTCACCCTAAGATAAAATTTCTTGAAGTAGATTATTGTTGTCTTTAATTTTTTTTTGTTCTACGAATCTTACTGTTGCATCTGTAGCTCCAAGTATTTTTTCAGCTTCATAACCACGATCAAATGCTGATGCTTCTTCAATACGTGTTGATGAAGTTTGTTGTTTAGAATAATTACTTCGATCAAGTGGTGGTCGACCACGTTTATTAGGTACTGGTGCTTGATCAATTGATGGTTTACGTTTAAGTGATGATGAATCATTATTCATATAACGAGTTTTTTGTAATAAACGATTTTCATATTCTTCAATTAGATCGGGACAATCTAAATTTTGTTGTGGTTCCTAATAAATAAATATTTATTATTATTTCTTTTTTTTTTTGATATTAAGAAATAAATAAAGATTATTTTTACCCAAGTATTTTCTTCTTCAGGATAACCTTTCCATGCAAGTAAATATTCTTTTCGGCCATTTCGAAAACGATGACTAACAATACGTTCAACAATAAATTCTTCGCCTTCATCACCACCAAGCATTTGTTGTTTATCTCCACTAGTATTATTCATTGTGTATTGAATAGATTTTGTAACAGAAGAAATCTTAACGCTAGAGAAAGAGAAAAAAACTTTCTCACCAATCGATTAACGAGTATAAATACACAAAGATGAAAACGAGAATGTTCAGATTTAATGAAACCAATCAAAATATAATTGAACATTTTTTACAAGAATTTTTTTTTTTTATTATCATTTTTTCTTAAATTCGTAAAATAAAACATATATATAATTGTAAATAAGCAAAAATAATTCTTTCGATAGATGTCGAAAAGATGTAGAATTCGCGTGTTCCTATGTGGTTTAAATATTTACCAATGAAGTACTTTTATTGTGAATCTAATTGGAATTGGATGATGTAAGAAATATAGTGGCAGGGTCAATCTCGCTTTGCAATTGAAAACAAGGTATATTTTTCTCTTATAATATAGAAACATCTCGTTTCTGGAGATGGATGAACTCTCTGTAGTCCCTCCTGATTCTACTACTAATAGTTAACCACAAGAAAAGTTGGACAAGGACATTTTTACTACATAGAAGTCAATATGAATTTATAGTTCAGATCTATATTTCTTGAGAGTGGATGCGTATATGAATAAGAGTAAGCACTAAAGCTAATAGTATGTTGAAAATTAAAAAGAAAAAGATGAGGTTCTACTAGAAGAAAATCAAAAATAATACGAGTTATTTAATATTTCAATTTTTCTGTTAAGGTACATAACCTTTGGCATGAATGTCTTCGCATAAAATAGCCACTTGTTTTTCGGCTACTCAAAGACAAGTGGTTAAAGTCAGAAGCAGTTAATTAAAATCGAAAGTTGTTACTTTTTTTCCAAATATATGTTTAGATTTTCTTTTTGAAATAATATTAAATAACTATTAAAATCAATTTGCTATTTCGATTAAAACCTATTATATTCAAAATGCGAAATTGTTTTTTTAATGGTTCACTTCTCTAGGTTAAAGTTTGCTCTACAAAGCATACTATTTATTTTTCTAGCAGGTTTTTTAAATTTTTGTACGATTAAAAGTAGTTTGTATGACAACGATATTTTAACTAATGCTGATTTCTATAGAAATTATCTCTTTAATAGAAACACAATGATATGAGAAGACATAAACTAGGGACTAGAGATCGTTGGATCGGAAATTTTGGAACTTACAAGGGAACATTCCCAAGTGTCCTCTCGCTTTTCAAGCGAAACCTAGTGGGTTCTAGGTAATCGAGTATGCTGATTCCGAATATCATAATGGTTTTTGCCGTTAGGCCTTATAGACCTAGTTTTCTGGAAAACCAGGTTTCAGATCGAAAAAAGTTTTTGAGAAAAATTTTTTTTTTTTGACCGCTCTATCGTGTAGAGCACGTCGAGTTATGTTTAAAACTACATTTTTTCCTGCTTTAAAATCTATACAGTCGTAAAAATTAAAAAAAGGATAAAGCTAGACAAACGAAGCGCTGTTGGAAAATACAGGTTTTTTCAGTGAATAAATTTTTTAAAAATCTTTCTTGGTGAAATTTGAATCTTAGGTAGAGGATTCAAAGCAGAAAAAAAGATAGTTTTATACATAACTCGAGGTGCTCTACATGATAGAGGGGTCAAAATAATTTTTTTTGCTCAAATCTTTTTTCGACCTGAAACCTGGTTTTCCAGAAAACTAGGTCTAGAAGGCCTAGCGGCAAAAACCATTATGATATTCGGAATCAG
>CAJNSZ010000400.1:42285-68677 GCA_905329745.1 Rotaria sp. Silwood2 | reverse complement strand
TTCAAATTTCACCAAGAAAGATTTTTAGAAAATTTATTCACTGAAAAAACCTGTATTTTCCAACAGCGCTTCGTTTGTCTAGCTTTATCCTTTTTTTAATTTTTACGACTGTATAGATTTTAAAGCAGGAAAAAAAGATAGTTTTATACATAACTCGAGGTGCTCTACATGATAGAGGGGTCAAAATAATTTTTTTTGCTCAAATCTTTTTTCGACCTGAAACCTGGTTTTCCAGAAAACTAGGTCTAGAAGGCCTAGCGGCAAAAACCATTATGATATTCGGAATCAGCGCACTCAATTACCTAGAATCCACTAGGTCTCGCTTGAAAAGCGAGAGAACACTTGGGAATGTTCCCTCGTAAGACTTTCGCGATATGGATTAAGTAAATAAGAAAGTTCAATTTTGTAAAATATCTCATTAAATTTTTTTTTCTAGAGAATTTTTCTCACTTTTCATCTATCTGAAAAGAACTATCTTCCATTGATTCGATTATGGCACTTCGATTGCTTTTATCAAATCGTATAATAACTGCTCAACGATTTTCATTTCTAAGATTTTCTCGTTGTTATACACCACTTACATTTGAACATCGTTCAATAATTCCTTCAAATTCGATTTCAACTTCTTCTATCTATTGTCATCAACATAAAAGTAATACTTCATTACTATCAACACATCGTACATATTTTCTTTCATCTAAACTTGCTTCATCATCAAGTCCACCAAATTCAAAAGATGGTAATGCACCACCATCATCACCTTCGGATGGTAGTTCTTCATCATCATTTTCATCATCGAACGATGGAAGAAATCAAAATAATGATGATGATGATGGTGGTGATGGAGGAAGTGAACATACACATAATACTGTACCTGTTGTAATTCAAGCAGGAAATCCTTTAATGCCTGTTGAAGTACCAGAAAATTATCCAATTGTACCATTAATACCAGTTTCACGTCATCCATTATTTCCAAAATTTATTAAAATGCTTGAAATAACAAATAAAGATTTAATGGATTTAATAAGACGAAAAGTTAAATTAAATCAACCATATGCTGGTATATTCTTACGTAAAGAAACATCAACAACACCAACAGATTCTAAAACACCAGATTCTAAAACAGCAGAATCAATAAAAGAAAAACTTACAAATGCAATAACATCAGATGTTATTAAAAATCTTGATGAAATTTATAAAATTGGTTCATTTGTACAAATTCATGAAGTGCATGATATGGGTGATCGTTTACGAATGATTGTTATGGCACATCGACGAATTAAAATTGTTGGTATTGCATCAGATGATTCAGGAACAGAAGACTTAGATCGAAGACGTTTACAACAAAAAACTAATGGTAATCGTAGACGATCAAGACGAAAAGGTTAATGATTTAAAATGGTTCGATTAAGAAATAGTTTTTTTTTTTTTTATAGATGACTCGGTTACGGCAGAAGAAATATCTTCTGAACCTATATCAACATCACCTGTCAGTGAAGAACCTATTGTTGTCAATAAAATTTTACTAATTGATACAGAAAATGTTAAACATGATGAATATGAACAAACACCAGAGCTTAAGGTATGATGATATAATCAAATTAAAATACTAATGATGAAAGTTAACCATTCGGAAAATATACAATTGAAATTTGATACTAATCTTATCTCATCAAAGAACTCATTTGACTGACATTGTCCGTTGGCACTCATAGACAGGACTCATTGTGTAGATAAAGACTCTAAAAGAACTTGTGCTCATTTAACTGAACTTCCAATGTATTGCGTGATGATATGAAAAAAAACTACAAAAAGGAATTTCCGCTTGAAATTTTCCACAAAAATAAATCTTGTGATCTGAATAATATTATGAACGTTTCAGCTGAGACAAATGATATGAAATACCTACAAAAATGAACTATTTTGAGAGTTTTATAAATGTATTCTATATACTCAAGTTTTTATCACTCTCTGAAATTCTCGATGCACATGACCAAATAAACAGTCAAGATTTTAGTTAATTATTAACTCCTTTTAGAAAAAATTGAATCGTAGCCTGACGTCAAATGTTCTCTATTAAAACACAAAGCTGAATACTAATTGGATTAGGATATGAATCTGAACTCAACAAAATCTAAAGTACTCGACTTGAAATGGTCAGCAACTCTCTACTTTCAGTATATCACAAGATCCATCTTTGTAGTTTTTTTTTTGTTGATAATATCATGCAATACACTGGAAATTCAATAAAATGTGTATAACTCAAGAAGAAATGCTTAATTATATGAATCATTTTTCGAATTTTCATTCATGCTAGAAGTCTTACCTATAGACAAAATAATGGAATATATCAGTCAAATGAATTCTGTGGTTAGTTAATTTGTTCACTAGTATTGACAGATGATTATGTCAATACGATCTTGTTCAAAGAAAGTTTTTAAAATTCGCAAAAGTTCTTTTTTAATTGCTAAAAGTTAGTCTTTTGTTTGGATTTCTTTACAAAAAAAAGAAATGAAAACAATACAGTGGTTTAAGTTCATTCATTTTTCGATAAAAAATATATCTTACATACTTTTACGACAAATAAAAATGTAAATATATACTTCATATCTGATCTCTATTTTCTGATCATTAAATTTTTCCTATTGTTCATTTTTCTTTCTTTATGATCAATTAAAAAAACTTCAATGTTAGGTGATATTGTATTTATGTTTTTGATATCTATCGTTTATTTTAAGGCATTAACTGCAGAACTTGTGAAAACGATTCGAGATATTGTTGCATTAAACCCATTCTATAGGTAAAAATAAAAACCTTGTTTTTTTTCCTAGTCTATTAAGAATTTGTATCTTTGTTATAGAGAATCAATCGCAGCCCTTATTCATAGTGGACAACGAGCTGATCATCCTGTATATTTAAGTGATTTAGGTGCAGCACTCACAAGTGCTGAAGGTGCTGAACAACAAGCTGTTATGGAAGAAATGAATGTATGTATTTATCTAATTTTTCTATCATAAAGAGAAAACAAGAACTTTGTTCTTCTATTGTTTTTCTTTTTTAGATTCCAAATCGATTGATGCTTACATTAAGTTTATTAAAAAAAGAATTAGAAATGAGTCGTCTTCAACAAAAAATTGGTAAAGAAGTTGAAGAGAAAGTGAATAAACAACATAGAAAATTTATGTTAATGGAACAATTACGCGTTATTAAAAAAGAATTAGGACTTGAAAAAGATGATAAAGAAGCTCTGAATGATAAATTTCGTACGAGATTAAAAGTATTTGAAATTAAGAATTCGTCCTTGACTTTTGTTTTATTTGTTAAAATTTTATTTTAGGAACTAAATATACCAGTACATGTTAAAACCGTTATTGATGAAGAATTAGAACGATTAAATGTTCTTGAAAAACATTCAGCAGAATTTAAGTTCGTTTAATATTATATTTTGAAAAAGATTTTTCTGATCATTTTCTTTTGTTAATTTTTTTTCTTTCTAGTATTTGTACAAATTATCTTGATTGGTTAACAAACCTTCCATGGGGTAAAACAAGTGAAGAAAAAACAGATCTTGAGCATGCACAAAAAGTACTCGATGAAGATCATCATGGAATGGAAGATATTAAAAAACGAATTCTTGTAAGAAATAATCAATAAAATATTATTAAAAGTAGGAAGGGTCTGAGCTAGTGCCCTGCGGTTCCAAAAAAATTCGGTCCTCGGTTCCAAAAAAATTGGAACCGAGGACCGAATTTTTCTGTTTCTCTTACCCGGAACCGTGAAAAAAAAGCGAGTAGAACCGGAGTTGGAACCGGGAACCGTTAACTTAGTCACTTGCTATTTTATATTTTACAGTAAAATCATCGGTTCCTTTTTCGGTTCCTAAAATTTTTTCTGAACCGAAAAGGAACCGCTTTTTTTCGATTTCAGGAACCGGAACCGAACCGAAACCGTCGGTTCAGGTTCAGTTCCCGGGTAATGTTAGGAACCGCAGCCCTTCCTCATGAAAAAAAGATCTGTTTCTATTTTTAAATAGATTCTTTATGCACTCTGCTCACGAAAAGAAAGTGTACACAACGTACATTTTACTAGTGTAAACAAAGTGTAATACACATTTTGTTTTCGATTTCTATTAAAAACTCTGTTGGAGACAATCATGAATAAAAGTTTTTTTTTGCTTCTTGTAGGAATTTATTGCTGTTAGTCATTTAAAAAAATCAACACATGGAAAAATTCTTTGCTTTTATGGACCACCTGGTGTTGGAAAGGTAAGTTAATTAAAGAGATATTTTATAAAGATAAATACTCTCTCGACTCGTTTGTCAAGGTTTTTTCTTACACTGATTATATATATAATTTTTATTTTATTGTTTTCTTTTAGACAAGTGTTGCTAAATCAATTGCACGTGCACTCAATCGAGAGGTAAAAACTTCGTATTTAATGAATTGAAGTATTAGTTTTTCGTCTTTTTGTTTAGTATTTTCGATTTAGTGTAGGAGGTATGCATGATACAGCAGAAATCAAAGGTCATCGTCGAACATATGTTGGTGCAATGCCAGGAAAAATGATACAATGCTTAAAAAAAACAAAAACAGAAAATCCACTTGTATTAATCGATGAAATAGATAAATTAGGTCATAGTGGTTTTCATGGTGATCCGGCAGCTGCTTTACTTGAAATGCTTGATCCAGAACAAAATGCAAATTTTCTTGATCATTATCTTGATGTTACTGTTGATCTATCAAAAGTATATGATTTTCTAGACAATGATCTTTTTCTTATTTATAAAATATAATTATTTTAGGTATTATTTATATGTACAGCTAATGTACTTGATACTATTCCTGAACCATTAAAAGATCGTATGGAAGTTATTGAAGTATCTGGATATGTTGCAGAAGAAAAATTAGCTATTGCAAAAGTAATTATAATTTATTAGCATGAATATAATTATCAGGTTTTTTTTTTTGTTTAGAATTATTTAATTCCATTAGCAAGTAAACAAACAGCTGTAGACAATGATAATATCGAAATAAAAGATACAGCTTTAATGCATCTTATTAAAGCTTATTGTCGTGAAAGTGGTGTTCGAAATTTACAAAAACATATTGATAAAGTTTGTTTAAGAAATTTTCATTCTTGTTTTTTGAAAATGTTTATTGTTATTATTTAATTCAATAGATATTTCGAAAAGTTGCATACAAAATTGTTAAAGAAGGGAAGAAGAAAATTGTTGTTGATGATGGAAATCTACAAGAATTTGTTGGAAAACCAGTATTTACAACGGATAGAATGTATGAGTTAACACCACCTGGTGTTTCTATGGGTCTAGCATGGACAGCTAGTGGTATGTTTAAACCATATCTATTACATAAAATCTATCCAGTCATAAAAACTATTTTATAAGACGTTATAGAAGACTATGAGTTTTTTAGAGACTCTTGGTTTTCTAAATTCCAGTTCGGGATAAAAGCCTATGTTTTTTTTCTTTTGGAAGCGGGAGGCTTTAATGGATTTTTTTCAAGTAGATATTATTTGCAGGGATGTCTCGTGGAGGAAGCAATCGGATGCAATAGATCTCCAAAGGCTTCAAGAGACTTCTAGGACTTCAAAACTGATATATCTGCAGCTTCTTCCTCTGGATGTCCTAAGGTCATCAGGATTGAGAGAGAGGGTCGATGACTCAGGATATTGAGAATTGATGAGCAAAAAAACCTAGCAAAACAGTGGGACACCGTCAAAGAAGAACAAAAATTTTTCAAGATCATGAGAGGGGTCATCCTTCGGCTGGGAGACTCGTGATTATTGGAGATTTATCGATTGCGTGTTCTGTATTTCTTGAATTATTATGATATGGTTTGTCTCGAGTATAGTAAAAAGAAAGTTAATCGTCAATAACTAATACTGAAATAGAGAACGAAGAATTACAGTTAATACAAAAAGTACTCGTGCATCTATTGGTTCTTTCTTTGTATTTTTCTTTTCCTGTAATAAGAGCGTCAATATTAAAATTGTTCCTTAGGCACAGAACAAATATATTTTCTCTTTAGCGTTTGATATCCTTGAATATGTACTCTATCTCATACGATAGTCAAGGTTCAGATCCTTCGTAATGATTTGTACATTAATTCCTTATCATTATTATACAAATCTACCAACTAAAAAAGCGCATATAATTAAATGTCTGAATCATTCTATTCAAAATATATATGAATGAATAAATATCTCGATTGTTTTTTTTTCTACTTAGGTGGAAGCGTACTTTTTATTGAATCACGTTTTATCAATCCTATCGAAGCTTTGGATACATCAAAAACTATAATAAAAGATGATAAGAGTAGTGGATTAAGTGGTAGTTTAACATTAACAGGTAAATTAGGTGATGTTATGAAAGAAAGTTGTACAATTGCATTAACATATGCAAAATCATTTTTACAACAAATCGATCCAAATAATCGATCATTACGTATTGGTCATGTACATGTTCATGTACCAGAAGTAAGTATTGAGAAAAAAAAAAGAAGAACGAGAATAGAAAAAAGAATCTTTTGCTTTTAGGGTGCAACACCAAAAGATGGTCCTTCAGCTGGTTGTACAATAGTTACAGCACTTCTTTCACTTGGTTTAAATAAACCAATAAAACAAAATGTTGCTATGACTGGTGAAGTATCTTTAACTGGTCGAGTTTTACCTGTTGGTGGAATAAAAGAAAAAGTTATTGCTGTATGTTTTATGTTTATATTTCTAAATGCCATTTATTTTTTATTTTCTATTTTTAACTTTTCTTTTAGGCTAAACGAGCAAATGTTCATACAGTTATATTACCATATGAAAATCAAAAAGATTATAATGATCTTCAAGATTTTATTAAAGACGGACTAAAAGTTCATTTTGCTAAAACTTATGATGATGTCTTTAAAATTATATTTGCTGATGAATAAACTAAAAAAAATGATATCCGTGTGTAAACAAAACAAAAACTGTTGAATTGTTTTTTTTTTGCATAGTCAATAGTTTGTTTTTTCTTTTGTGTTCGTTGTTATTCAGTTTCTTTTTTCATTCTTTAATACATTATATGTGGCAGCTTTTGGTTAATTAAGATAACGAAAAACAAAATGTCTAAATTATAATTTGCAATATAATGAACAAGCAGGTGATGATCATACGACAAATATTCATTAGGGGTCTACCCCTTTGTATTTTGATTTCTGACGTCATTCTAGTTTGTTTTTCTGCTTCCGACAAAAAGACTTGAAGGAAAAGAGTAAAAGAGAGAGAGAGAAAGACGAAGGGAGCGAGAAAAGAAAAGAAGCGATTGACACAGGGCTCCTACTTGTCTGGAAGCAATCAGCAGTGTGATGTGAGCAAAGAACATTTGCTTGTTGCTCTTTATTATTCTTCACAAGAGAAAAAAATTGATTGGCATTGGTTGGTGATGTTTCTCTTTGTTTGCATATACTTTCTCCCCCCTCTCTTCTCCTTGTACAATCGTAGCAAAAAAACATCGAGGTGTGTTTATAAATCATGATTTTCTTTTACCACAATCATTTGCATTATTGAGGTAAGAAAGGAAAGACGAAATTTCTGAAAAAACAAAAAAATAAGGGAGGACAAAATAGTGGTCTTGTTGAAAGATAGAAACATTGGTTTTATTTTGTATTGTTTTGTATTTCCAGATATGTCGATCCTATCACGAGCAGTGTGTAATCACACGGGATCATTAAAATTAAATTCTGGAATCAGTCCTATATATCGTGTTGCACGTAATTTGAACAGTGAAAGTCATCAAGACGATGAAGGGTACTTTTTTGTTTGAAATTTTATATTTTTACTTTTTTTCAATACAAATTTGTTTTTCTCCAAAAGAACTGGTTTTTATACTATGGTAGAAAAGTTTTATGATCGTGCTGCAAAAATTCTTGAAGATAAATTAGTTCATGATATGCACAGATTAAAATTAAGCGAAGAACAAAAACGTATTAAAGTACGAGGAATATTAACAATGATGAAACCACCAAATTATGTTTTGGCTATGACATTTCCTGTTCGACGTGATAATGGTGAATGGGAATTAATTGAAGCATGGCGTGCTCAACATTCATTACATCGAACTCCATGTAAAGGTGGTATTCGATATTCGATGGATGTTAATTTAGATGAAGTTAAAGCATTAGCTGCTTTAATGACATTTAAATGTGCTTGTGTTAATGTTCCATTTGGTGGAGCTAAAGCCGGTGTAAGAATTAATCCAAAAGGTAAACAGGATATTCTTTTGTTTTTGTTTTAAGTAAACCTTTTTCTGTTGCATTTTATAGAATGGTCTGAAGGAGAATTAGAACGTATTACTCGAAGATTAACAGTTGAATTAGCTAAAAAAGGTTTTATTGGACCTGGTATTGATGTTCCAGCACCAGATATGGGTACTGGCGAACGTGAAATGGCTTGGATTGCTGATACATATGCATCAACTGTTGGTTGGGAAGATTTAAATGCATATGCATGTATTACTGGTAAACCTATATTACAAGGTGGTATACATGGACGAACATCAGCTACAGGTCGTGGTTTATATCATGGTGTGAATAATTTTTTAAATGAAAAATTTTATATGGATAGAATTGGTTTATCAACTGGTTTAGCTGGAAAAACATTTATTGTTCAAGTAATTAAAAGAAAAAAATTAAAGAAATTTAATTAAAATGTTGACTGGTTTTTTTTAGGGTGCGGGTAATGTTGGTTATCATTCTATGCGCTATTTATCACGATATGGTGCAAAATGTATTGGTGTACTTGAATGGGATGGAGCTATTGTTAATTCAGATGGTATTGATCCACTAGCATTAGAAGAATATAAATTTCAAAAGGGAACTATTGTTGGATTTCCCGGTGCAAAACCTTATGATAAACAACCGAAAGAAGAATTACTTTGTGAACCATGCGATATTCTTATACCAGCTGCAAGTGAACAACAAATAACATCAAAGAATGCTAGACGAATTAAAGCTAAGGTTAGTTTTCATGTGACTGTTTTTGTTTACGAAACAAGTTTTGTTATTTAGATCGTTGCTGAAGGTGCTAATGGACCGACAACACCAACAGCAGATCAAATTCTTCTTGAAAAAAATGTCTTAGTTATTCCCGATATGTATATTGTAAGTACTTATTTTCTAGAAAAAGAATTTTATTTATTAATATTTACTATCATAAAGAATGCTGGTGGTGTAACAGTATCATATTTTGAATGGCTTAAGAATCTTCAACATACATCATATGGTCGATTGACATTTAAATATCAACGAGATACAAATTATTCACTTCTTGGTAGAATTTATTTTCGTAATTTTTTCTTAAACGAATTGTTTTTGTATTTTTCATGTAGAAAGTGTTCAAAGTTCATTAGAAACTAAATTTGGTAAAATGGGAGGAAAAATTCCAATTGTAAGTAACGATTATAATTTTAATGAAAAAAGAAACAAACAACAATTTCATTAATAGATTCCCAGTGAAAAATTCTATAAACGTATGGCTGGTGCATCTGAAAAAGATATCGTGCATTCAGGTCTTGAACAAACAATGGAAAAATCTGCACGTGCTATTATGCAAACAGCTCAAACTTATAATTTAGGTTTAGATTTACGTACAGCTGCATATGTAACATCATTAGAAAAAATTTATAATGTCTATTCAGCTGCTGGTATGACATTTGGTGTTTAATTGTGAATAAGTATGACTAACAATCAGATATATACATCGACATAAACAAGCTGAAATTTTTCATTTCTTTTTTTTTTTGTGAAGTAATGACAGTTAAAGAAAAAAAATAGTTTCTTTGTTGTATACTTTTTAGTTTTCCAAATTTATTTTAATGAACAAAAATTTGACCGATCCAATTTTGAATGAATGTATTTTTAGATAAAAAGAAAAAAAAATGTTGAAAATAAATTCACGTCATCATAAAACATTACAACAAGTATCAAGATATTCGATTATACGTTTTTCATCTCATACATCAACACATCAACAAAATGAACAAGCACATTTTGGTTTTTATCGTCAAGTTGAATTATTTTATGATCGTGCTGCAAAAATTCTTGAAGATAAATTAGTTGCTGATATGCAAAGGTCAAAATTATCTGATGACGTGAAACATAAAAAAGTACGAGGAATATTAAAAATTATTAAACCATGTAATCATGTTTTGGAAATTCGATTTCCTATACGACGAGATAACGGAGAATTACATATGATTGAAGCATATCGTGCTCAACATTCACAACATCGCACACCATGTAAAGGTGGTATTCGATATTCTATGGATGTTAATTTAGATGAAGTTAAAGCATTAGCTGCTTTAATGACATATAAATGTGCTTGTGTTGATGTACCATTTGGTGGTGGAAAAGCTGGTGTCAAAATTAATCCAAAAGGTAAACAAGATATTCTTTTGTTTTTGTTTTTTAAGTAAACCTTTTTTTTCTATTACATTTTATAGAATGGTCTGAAACAGAATTAGAACGTATTACTCGAAGATTCACAGTTGAATTAGCTAAAAAAGGTTTTATTGGACCTGGTATTGATGTTCCAGCACCAGATATGGGTACTGGCGAACGTGAAATGGCTTGGATTGCTGATACATATGCATCAACTGTTGGCTGGGAAGATATTCATGCATATGGTTGTGTTACAGGTAAACCAATTCTTAGTGGTGGTATTCATGGTCGAACATCGGCTACAGGTCGTGGTTTATATCATGGTGTAGATAATTTTGTTAATGAAGCGTCATTTATGTATGTATAAAAGAAAACATCGTTATTTTTCTTTTTGAATTAATTGCAAAAATTTAATTTTTTACTCAGGGGAATGGTTGGTCTTTTACCTGGTCTTGCTGGTAAAACATTTATTCTTCAAGTAATTACAAGAAAAAATTAATAAGGAAATTCTATCGCAATTTTAAATTTTCCTTTTTTTCAAGGGCGTTGGTAATGTCGGTTATCATTCTATGCGTTATTTAACTCGACATGGTGCGAAATGTGTTGGTATACTTGAATGGGATTGTGCTATTGTTAATCCAGATGGAATTGATCCAAAAGCCTTAGAAGAGTATAAATTAGAGAATGGCACAATTAAAGGTTTTCCAGGTGCTCAGCCCTATGATAAAGAACCAAAAGAAGAATTACTTTGCGAAGCATGTGATATTCTTATACCAGCTGCAAGTGAACGACAGATTACAACTGAAAATGCACCACGTATAAAAGCTCGAATTATTGCTGAAGTAAAACATTTTGTTTTTGTTTTATTCTTATAAAATATAAAAGTGTTGTTTTATTTTGTAGGGTGCTAATGGTCCAATAACACCAGAAGCTGATGCAATTTTATTGCAGAATAATGTACTTGTTATTCCAGGTATAACAAAAACGATATAGTTTTAAAAAAAGAATTTCTTTTTGTAAATAATTTCTATAGATTTATATATCAATGCTGGTGGTGTAACTGTTTCTTATTTTGAATGGTTAAAAAACTTAAGTCATGTCAGTTATGGTCGATTAACATTTAAATATCAACGTGATACTAATTATTCGTTACTTGGTATATTTTTCGAATAGAAATTTGTTTTTAAATTTCTTTGTTTTACTTTATATAGAATCCGTACAAAGTTCATTAGAAGCTAAATTTGGTCGCATGGTAAATAGTCTATTTTTTTTTTGTCTTTTTTCACTACTCTAAATTCATCATACTTTTCTTAGGGTGGAAAAATTCCAATTGTAAGTAGATAATTTTGTTTTCTTCTTTTTCGAAAAACTATTTATAATAAATAATATCTTAGTTACCAAGTGATGAATTTTTTAAACGTATGGCTGGTGCATCTGAAAAAGATATCGTACATTCTGGTCTTGAACAAACAATGGAAAAATCTGCACGTGCTATTATGCAAACAGCAATGCGCTATAATCTTGGACTTGATATTCGTACAGCAGCATATGTAAATGCTATTGAAAAAATCTTTCATGTTTATGCTAGTGCTGGTATTGCATTTGGATCATAAATTGATTATATTTCGTTTTTGTGAAATAGTTTTCTCTTCTTCTTTTTTTTTTTTTTTTTGAGATATAGAGTAAAAGGGTGAATTCTTTTTTTCTTTTCATTGTATCAGTTCGTATTATTAATTTTTTGTCATTCCCGATTAAATTTTATTTTTTACATGATTTATTTTCAAATAGTTTGTTTTTTACTTATTGACAAAAAAATAAAACTGATTCAAATTGATTTATGTTAAATAAAATTTGCAAGTATAATTATATTTATAAAGAAGATACTTTGCATTGAATATATTTAATTGTAAGAAGAAGACAATGTTCAAGTTAGGATGGTCTATCGTGATTGCAATTATTCTTCTAGTTATTACAATTAATCTTGCTTTGTTACCATTATATTTACGTAAAGTATCACATGTGAATGAATGTAATGAATTTTCATTAGAAATATTTACTATAAGTGGTATTGATATGAAGCAATTTAATCCAATGTTTATTAATTTAATTATTCGTCCAAATAATGTTTCATTTAATACATTTCTAATTTTTCATAATGATGAAATGATTTCATACAAAAATTATGTTTATAATAAAAATCAAAATTCATATCATATTCAAATGAAATTTACTAAAGATGGTTTACAACATTTAGAAATGATTGGTATAGATTCGAATAATAATACTTTATATGAAGATTTTCAATTTTGGACTGGTTCTAATAAATTTAAAGTACGAGTTATTAATGAATATAAACAATTAGTTAAACAAATTCCTGTAGGTCTTCAATTAATTGAAGATGATATAATACAAATAATTGACATAACAGATAAGAATGGAGAAGTTTTATTTGAAAATATTCCATCACGAAATGTTCGAATAGAAAGTAGTTCGAATGACAATATGTATGCTATTAAAGCAGTAATAGGACCTTCAATTCAAAATGAATTACAATTAAAAGGATTTAACAGAGTTAGTTTAATTGATAATGAAAATTTGCAAGGATGGATATTTAGTAATAATACTTATGTGTCATTGATTCCAGCTGAAGTCAAACCGGTAAACATATTTAATTCAATAAATGAATATTATGATATCAATTTTGTTTTTAGGTTGAACAATTAATTAATTATATCAATGTAAATATAAGTACTCGTCGAGGTGAACAAACTATTTCTCGAACATTTGAAACTAAACCGAATACTAAATCAGTTAAAATACGTTATCGTTTTATTATTAATGGAGTATTAAATCAATCTATTTATCTGTTAGTTAATGATTATTTTCATCTTACATTACGTTCAAAAAAAAGTTTAACTCGTAGATCACTTTTATTATCATTAGATATGTTTGTAACTATGTCTGAATGGATGGAATTAAGTATACCTGTAACTATTCAACCAGATATTATTCAAATAGATATTACTATAAAAACAATTATTAATCGTTTATTTAATTTAAACTTTCAAATAGATTCTATAGAAGAAATTTCATTAGCTATAATGACTTTTGAATTGAAGAAAACATTAGAAAATTCAACTAAATTTGAAAATTTAAGATTTTTAAGTATTCATGCTACGAATTCTAATCAATCATCAAGTATTAAAATTCATGGTTCTCTAGTTATTCATGGAAATTCTTATTTATCATTAAAAAATATAATACTTGAAATAATTCAACAAAGTAAGAAAGTGGCTACAGGTAACTTAACATCAGTTGCATCTGAAAAACTTCTTAATAAATCTTTTGGATCTACTGGTATTTTAAATGTAACAAATATACTTTTATTTGAACTAAATAATGATCAAATTACTACATTAATAAAAATTAAAAAAGATGGATCGGTTATATTTCGTGTTCGTATTATTTCTAATAATAATGAAGAAATAACTGCTGATAATTTAATACCAATTAAGTTATTAATATATTTTATTGAAAATCAAAATCAAAATGGAAATAATAATTGGATTTTGCCAAGTATTCAAAAATTTATTAATTATCTAAAAGAATCAAGTAAAATAAAAAATGTTACAAATCGTTTACATGACATATCACAGAAGAGTGATGATGGATATTTCTCTGATTCAGCAAAAAGCAAGATGGCAGTATGGCATTAAAGAACTTTTATCAACTATATGTTTTCTTTGAATTATATGATATCAAATCATTTTTAACAAACTCATTTTCTTTCTATCTTACTTATTTTAATGTTATTTCTCTTGAAACTATTTAATAATGTAGAGATTACGCTAAACATTTCAGCCCTATGCCTATCTCTGTGTAAGATAGTTACCATATGGCTGTATAGGATAACATAAAAGGGCGCCTACACATAAGGATTCAAATTAACTTAAGAGTAGTATTCCAGGACGAAGAATAGGAAATTCGTATATACTCCCTACTTTTCTGTTTTACACGGTTGAGTATTTTCTTCGACACAGGATGCTTTTAGGAGTGACGAATTTTGTTATTAAACGATTGAAGGGTTTGACCGATTGTTCAATGCTGAATACATAAGGATGTCAATGTAAAAAATAATTGCGAGTTAGAGAATGAGTGTGAACATATGATTATGATTAACTAAAATCATATTACATTCATTTTTGTGCAATACAAATAGTGCATATATAAAAAATTGTATTGATTTCTATTGCATTTTCATAAATAGCATATAGCATATGTTTTATTCCAAACATGAAGAAGAAGACACAGAATACTACGAATGATCAAAATTCGGAAAGGTTTTCAATTTCAAGTTTTTCATTTAAAACATTCAAACTTACTTTAGATCATATCATCTCTAAAAAACAATGTATTGAACGGTTTTTATCACCTGACTTAATGACCATTTGATATTAAAAGGCAAATTTGGAGAAAAATATATAAGATCAACAACGAAAGTTGTTATAAGTGCAATTATCAACAAATTTCACAAAACTTTGACTGAAAAACCAATAACATTACACTTATAAAATGAACACTATTCGTCAAGTGTAGCATATTCAAAATCCATTTTTATTAATAAGCATACAGAGCAAATTTTATATAAAGCCAAAAATTGCTTTTGTGAAACAAATCACTGTCATATGTCAATTCACGTCTTGAGTTTATCTAGTGCTTAGTACACGTTTATATTTACATGCGCATATATTCATATTCCTATCCTGTTAGTCTATGACCAAGTAAAACGAGTCTTGATAAATGTTACTCGTTATCTAGAAGTTTCTGAATAGTTTCTTGAAACTCATGATCAATATTTTTCACGTATACGCTGTAGGCCAATTCTAGCTTTTACTAGACAAAACTGATATTCCGGTTGTGACTGATAATTATCTAGTCAATATTAGAATTTCAATTCAAGGTGTGTGTACATGTTTGCAGATGAAAAGCAGACCCACAGCTCAAACCTTATTTTGCTAGTGCATCAATTATTTCATGATCTTTATGAAAAGTCGACGATTATGCATGTAATATTATTCTACATGGTTTACAATCAATCGATCCTGTATAAATATCATCTCGAATAGTAGAATATCCCAAATATTTCATATGTAAACTAATTTTATGTTGTTTGCTTGTTAGGGTATGGGTGTTATTTGTATATATAGGTCGATCTTAACATGATGCATTTTCTTCAATCGGTACGTGAACAAATATTGGATAAGGTGCATGAAGATGCCCATGAGCAAGAACTAAATAAAAAAGGTGATCTAAATCAAATCGATTACAATATCGAGTATTTTCAAATTTTTTGCCAAAATTTCGCTCCATTGTTCTGTTTGTGCTTCAGTCAGTGGTAATTCTTATTTAAAATATTATCTGTTTCGCATTTTTCAAACCCGTTTTTAACTTGTTCCGGAGCTTCATAAACATCAGTTGAAACATAATCGTCTTAATTAGCAACAATATAATTTTTTGAGTTATATTTGTACAACTTGAAAATTATCATCAGATGATGAATAACGATGATTATCTGATAGATGTTAATAATACTATCGAACAATCACTGAATGCCATGGTACAGAAAAATAACAAAGACGAGAAAATGTGTGGTACATGCAATATTTGTAAGAAGAATAAATAACCCTTCCTTTAAAAAATTTAACAGTTAAAAGCAAAAACAGAGACTAAAATATTTTTTTCATTCGAATAGTTGTTTACAACGTTCATATAATCCATATGTTCAAGAGGGTTTTTTCAAGTTAACTTGTATCATGTAACTTATTTTTACAATTCGACTGTTAAAAAAAAAGATTTTCTATTCTATTCGTTTTCCAGAATAAATGATTTGTTTATCTTTATTGTGAAATATAAGCATATCATTTCGATTTATTTTATAAAAATAAATTAACATTCCAATAATAGGAATTATGAAATACATAGAATTTTTATGCCGTTAATAAGGAACAGTCAGTGAAAAAAAGGGTTCAAAGTTCAAATCAGACCTTCAAAATACTGCATAAATGCTGAAAAAATTTCCGACCTATTGTTGAACAGTATATCCTGTTGCATATTTTCATGTTTTTCTTTTTAATATATATCAAACCACATTAATTAAAGATAGTCACAAATTGGTGATTGATAAAAAAAACTTGCCTGCAACTCGTGCACATCAAGAAAAGTATTATTTCGGTTAACAAATGTGAAATAATTCTCATCATAATATCTGGTGGATCATAGAAAAAATTTGTTATTTAGAGAAAAAACAGATTTTTACAAAATAGTATTTTATTTCATGATTTATCATTCTTCACAAATAGTAACTGGAAGTTTAGAAAATGATTCTGTTGTTAGCAAACAAGCTACAGTATTTTCATACATTTTCACTCAATTCTTATCGTCACGCTTTATCTTTTCGTGACTACATTATATTTTTGAGAAGTACCCATATTCTCTAATGCTGTATCTCAAATTTTGAATGGTGTTTATATAAATAAGACATTTTTTATCCATTAATCACTTGTCCAGATTTCTCGGCAAATAACTATGAACATAGTATAAAAACTTAAGTTTTCTATCAATGTTGATTAGAGAACCTCTACAGGAGCAGATAAAAAGAGTAGAAATTTACATTTTCGATTATTATTTGTTGTTCATATCAGAGAAGATCTCGATATACTATTGACTATTGTTGTATAGCTTAAAACATTTTCAATGATTTTCCAATGGAAATTTAACTTATTGTTAGATGAAATATATGTAAAATATACATTGGTTCAAGAAGGTTAGCCATATTGATTATGAGTCAACTGCAGAGATATCTATATCCACTTTGAACTACTTTGCTTTAATACAAACAATTAAATGATAAAAATAAAATAAAATGAACTTAATTTAATATGAAAGACACTTCGATCAAACATAAGTATCATTCATAGTTTGTACAATTTAATGTCTCTTAATTATAACAATTAGCTTTAACTAGTGTGTAATCGATGGCAAGAGTCAAGTTTCTCCTACTTAGTTTCTTCAATTACGAAACAACCATGTAAGAACAAAACAGTACATGAGATTCTTAAGTTACAAAGTAGTTTTCTCTAATGTAGTCCGTTGACATTTTAACTGGCCAAGGACAAAAATGGTTTAATATTATTTATATTGACGAACGTACCTTTGTTCATAATGTTTTCAACAAATACACCATAGGAAAGTTTTTAATGATTGCATTTCAAAATGAAACTTTTTAGACGTAATGACATTCATGATAAAATATCATATCGGATCTACGTGAAAAACAGCAGACTTGAACACTTAGGAGTTTTTCTTCAGAGGTGAAAAGAATTTTCAGAGGCTTCAAGATCAGTATGGGACCTGCTATGTAATTTACTCCTTGGTTGAATTCCAGACGCGATATCACGAACATATATGATAGCTTTATGAACTCTATCACTTTTTCTGAAACTGACACTGCATTATATAAACGACGTCATAATAAACCAACAGGTGAGTCAAGGATCCCAAAACGAAACTAACACCATCGCGAAGAAACCACAACCAAGATAAATTCTACTTCATAAAGAGCTAAAATAAATCGACCAAGCTAGGTAATAATGTCGATAAGAGTGTTCTTGTTGAGTGTGGTTGTAGCTGTCGCTATTCTTGATAATGTGAACGTAAGTTTGATGTTTCTTTTGAACATACTCGTGTCCTATATACAATAGAGTTTATGAAAATTAATATCCAGTATATACAACAAAATTTTTATCATGTTTAGGAGTCGAATTATCAGTTTCAATAATATTACTTCGGTCGAAAAATAATTTAATAACTAACTTGTAATATTGTATTATACATGCATTCTATGGATTTAAATTACTTTATAATCTATTCATGTACTGATCACTTGAATAGGAGTATAGACGCATTTCATCTTGGAAAAATATACGTTATCATCTGCATTGCATTAAAAATTAATTTTGACTAACGTTCACTTCAAAATACGACATATTGCTTGACAGATTTCTTTTTCGGTTGAGAAATACTATGCAGAAATAGAACAGTATGCACTCAATCCTTTATGTCATTCTTAATAGAGAATATAACTTCAGAAGTTATGGTGAACGACAGGAGTTCTTGAGATACTTTTCTGATAAAGTATGCATCACCCATTCCAATACAATTACTTTCTGCAGACGCATATTACCTCTTTCTTTTCATTGTTATGTTCTAAGTTATGAGAAAGTAGCAAAATTCCTTGTGTGTGAGTCTTTTTTCCGGACGTTTTATGTAGCGAGATACGCAACGAAGCTTTATGACCTGTTACGTGCTTTTCTAGTGTGCTCAACATAATTCAACGTCCTATTACAACGAAACTAGCATAGAACTATGGAAGATCTACTATTTTCGCATCGTCACTACCGTCCTTATGTAGATCATACCCACAATAACTTTCCTATCGCTCCAGCGTGCTCTGTCCTGTGTGTACCCTTCAGACTAACGTTGGAGCTCATTGATCGAGGGCTTCCGCAGTGCAGAGCAAAGAAAACCTGGAGAATGTATCGCAGTGAGAACGAGTTTATCGAACAAACCAAAGTACTAACATATTTACCTTCTTGTTTTTACATAGTCAGTACTGTATATCACTTGTTTTGTATAAGGATGCGCTGGTAGAAGTGTTTCTTGTTGGATAGCAAGTGCTTTTTCTAAAAACGAAAATGCTTTCGAGTAGTGACCCATATCGTTATACACTAGACCGATGCTGCCGTAGGATGTAGCCAATTAGGGATAATTTGGAGGCAGAGTTGTTGTCCTGATTTCCAGACATTTTTGGTAAAATTCAAGTGATTTCGAATAGTCACCAATGTCTTCATACACTCCATCGATGTTCTGGTAAGTAGGAACCAATAAAGGATGGTTTTTCGGGTGTATTTTGCGCCTGATTTCCAGGGAGTTTTGGAAGTATAAAATAGATTCTTTGTATAGCCTTTGTTGCTGTTTCAAGCATCTAAAGCGGTGATAGATATATGCTCTATGACTGTGGTTGAATTTCTGCTTCACTAGTGCGGCATACAATTCTTTAGCCCTATTAAATTGAGCTATTTTCAGCAGTAATACACCTAACCTCTTCAATTCAGTCCCATCTGCAAGTTCTTCTCGTATACGGTCTGTGAGTCGACGAAGTTGTTGATCGTCATCTGACGTGAGCCCGAGGTCTACTTGATAAAGTGGACGATTGTTATCAATTTTTTGGATTTCGCCAATACGAAAGACGGTGTGCATGGAGAATAGACTTTTTGCTTCTGTTTTGTAATAGCTCACTTCTCGTATAAGGCGAATGGAGTTGGTGAAACGGTGGAATTAATGGATATATGGAAAAGGATACCTACCATATCAGTTTTGGCTAAAGTACCTTTACCGAATCGAAGGAACACGTCTCGATTTTCACTCGCCGATAGAAAGCTATTAAAGGATATCAGTGCCTCTTTGTTTTTCTCCAGTTTATCAAAGTCGACTGTCGACAAGCCTTGTCCTCTGAAAACTGTGAAGGCCCTCGCATGATAGAGACTGGTCTATTATTTGTGTAAAGTTTTGATTTGCCTATGCAGATCACAAAGAAAGAAACCCATATTAATAATGATATCGCTATCAAGTGTTCGTAATGCTCGATTCAGCATATTGTAGGTGAAGCATTGACGTGTAATACCACCAAATAGCCGACGGTGGACGATAAGTACGTTCGAACTCATTAATAATATTTAGTTCCTTGACATTGCCCTGGTACAAATGACGGAAAGAGTTGACCAAATCTGTAATGGCTTGTGGACCATGTTTCATTTCAAGAAGGATTTCCTTGAATATTTGAGAATTATATGAATGATGATTCCAGTGGATTAGGAAAATATGTAAATGCTATCGAGATGTGGAATACCATGAATAAGGGACGCTCTATGTTCATCCATAGAATTCGCTATAATCAAAAATGCCTTCACATCATCGACTTCAGTGAGGAAGTCAACACATTCATCCGATTCGATGAAAATGTTGACATTGTTAACAACACTTTGCAATGGTGCGTGTGTGTTGAGATACTTGACTAACTTGAACATTATTTGCTGTCCAACCATATAAGTACAAAATTTTGAGCTATACGCTGTGGCAGTTGAACAGTGAGAGATGATGCTTTTGTATTCGTAGCAGCAGCCATTGGTTATGTAGAAATTGTTTGTGCTGACTTTTGTTCACTCATACAGAAAATGAATTGTTGTTTGGTCGTCAATCGAGAATGGTGAATAAATGTCTGTTGTTTCGACAGAAATAATCTTTCTATTTATATAGATGTTGCCTTATTCTTTCTTTTCTAAATTTTTGCACAAACTCAGATGTAGTTCTCGTTGTTGACATTCAACGACAAACTTGATCTAGTATCGATTGAAAATACGGTTGTGAGCAACAAACAAACGAACAAGAAAAATTCCAACAGCGTCATTTATTTTACAGTTCATTTTTCCAACTTCGATTTTCTTTTCATTTGCACAATAGTTTGAGTGTCTGTGCGTGGCATACCTGCTCCCATTTGAAGGGTGTCGAAAAACAACGCTGTTCGTTGTTTGTTTTTCATTGATTCTTTCAAAACGATTTTCTTTCTCTTCGTGAAAAGAATGCAAAAAAAAACATTTTAGTTCGCTTGTTTTCAGTATCTATGTGGTTTACTTCCCAATAATGTGAATGAAGCTAAAACACAAATTTAATTGTGACCCAAGTAATATTGAAAGAATGATTTTGACTTGCTAAACATACTGGTGCTGATGAAAAAATTATTCAAGTACAAAAGGCTGTTGTCATTGTAATTTACTGTCATAAATATGCATTGCACGTCATACTTGCTGAATAACTATTCTTTTCGCTAATTCTTTTCTCATCTTGATTGAGAGTGTCGATGAGGCTGGTATTCTGAATTTACCGTCACTGTGACCCGAGCTAATGTAGCAGATGCAGTAGGATCAATGGTCAACTTTACATTTTCTCAATACCTTGGTGAGTTTTCATTGATTCTATCAGCATCCTTTTTTTTATAGATTCAGTCTTTAATTCCTCATGAAACCATCCCTAAATTTTTTCTAGAAATTGATAACGGAAAAAATTAGTGGAAAAATAATGAGAACATAATATGTGTATAATATGTCAGACAAAATACAGTAATTGATTTCCATTCTTCTCACAAAATCTTCATACAATAAAAGCTATAGAAAATTTACTTTTTTTGGGCTTAGGTACAAAACTGAGCATCTCATCTTGTTATTTTAAATTAGCTAAGTAAAAAAGAATATTCAACGAGGCAAATATTGTCTGCATCAGTATCGTTCATTTTCCATCAAAATAGACGAAAGTCGATTTAAAAGGTTGAATTTCGATGGAGCTATATCGGTTTTCTGAGAACAAGGAAAATCATGATTCGAAAAATTGTTATTTTTCGAAAATAGGAAAGAACAAAGTTAATTTCGTGNCTGCAAGAATAAAGGATTCAGAACTCATTCAGACCATTTTTGGAAGCATTTCCTCAACATCTGTAGCTCTGACATTTCTACTATCGATCGCACAATGCCATTTCAATGTTAACAACCGATGTCGTGTGTATGAAAACTGCACTTGCAGGACAGATACAGATTTTTGAGAGCTACAAGTTAATTATAAATTATCAAACAAAATGTACTGTGTTCTGAATTTTCCAAAGACCACACTATCGAAACTCTATGGCAAAACTAGTGGATGGCATAGTACGGTTCGCACGTTCTCTACTATCGCTCATAATACCATCATCATTTTTCCTGTGTCGATAGAGCTTTTTTCGAGTTTCAAAACGATTACAAGACATGAAGGAAAATTTGCTGTGTTCGGAAATTTCCAAAGACCACACTATCAAAATTCAATTGGAAAACAAATAGATAACATAGTATGGTGCACAGGTTCTGAACTTCCTGTCATGGAACTGTTATCAATTTTCGGACGGAAAGATACTGGACGGAGACCTAAACATGTACTGAGGGGGTTAGACTTACTAACCCCCTCAGCATATGTTTAGGTCTTCGTCCAGTATGTTTCCGTCCGAAAATTCATAGCAGTTCGATGACAGAAAGTCCAGAACCCGTGCAGCATACTATGTCGTCTATTTGTTTTACCATTGAATATTGATAGTGTGGTCTTTGGAAATTTCCGAGCACAGCAAATTTTGCTTAATGTCTTGTGATCGTTTTGCAGCTCTCGAAAATCTGTATCTGCACAGAAAAATGGCGATATTATCATGAGCGATAGTGGAAATCGTGCGGACCGCACTATACCATCCATTAGTTTTGCCATAGAGTTTCGATAGTATGATGTTTGGAAAATTCATAACACAGTGCATTTTGTTTGATAATTTATAATTAACTTGTAGCTCTCAAAAATTTGTATCTGTCCTGCAAGTGCAGTTTTCATACACACGACATCGGTTGTTAACATTGAAATGGCATTGTGCGATCGATAGTAGAAATGTCAGAGCTACAGATGTTGAGGAAATGCTTCCAAAAATGGTCTGAATGAGTTCTGAATCCTTTATTCTTGCAGAGGCCAGCATAAAATTCAAATTTAGAACACGATTTGAAGTGGTTTTTATTTAGGACCATTTTGTGTGCAAACCGTCTCCCGTCCTTTATATGTGATTTCATATATTACAAGAGCAAGTAACCACATAATACACTAACACCAAAAGCAGCTAATTGAACGATTCGTTTTAGTTTATGTCTTTTTTTCTGACAATTATCCTTTGGTCTATGGTTAGTTATTAAATCATTTGATAGAATATATGATATTAGTTTTTTTTTCAGTTCAGTTAATGAAATCATTTTTAAATCATGACTTTCATTTAATATCGTATTTGTTGTACATTGTTCGATGGAACGTTGCTGATTTATTGTTGTTTGTTTTGTTGTTAATTGAATATTAAAATTAATTGCATGTAAGATGATAGGACGATTAGATAATTTTAATGGAATATGTGGAATCATGATGGAAGGATCAAGCTGATGTAGTGAGAATTTTCTTAATGAAGATAGTGATGAATAATTCGAAAGAGATGATTCAATAGTTTTTGTTTGAACATTTTTTAATTGATCTTCAAATGCATTGAAAATAATATCAACAATTGGTTGAACCATTTGAACAGCAGTTTCCATTGAATTTGAGTTATTTATTAACATATCATTATTGACGGATAACGATAATGATTCTTGTTGATCTAATTGATTGATATCAATAGTATCATCATCGATAAATATTGGTGAATTTAACGAACGATGATTTGAAATGATAGAATCATCAATCGACAATCGTGCTCGTTTTGCTGGTCTCTGATAGTCTAGAAATATTGTGGAAACAAAGAACTATGATTTTAAACTTTTAGAATCAATTATTAAAAACTAAATTGATTCTTTTCGATCCGAAATTTTGAAAGAGCATCAAATTCTGCATCTGTTGGTAACTAATTCACTAGAATCCAAAAACAAAACGCTTTTTTCAATGATCTTGAAGTTTCCATAGATGAAAAATGCAAGTCATTTTTCGACAGAGAAAGCTACTTCATTTTTACTTCAGAAATGAACGTACGTGTTAATTGTAGATTATTGATAGATGATTGGTTAGTATTAATATGTTTTTCATTATTTGGATCGGGTAATATGTCGAATGTTTTAATTTGTGAAAATTGACTTGAGAGACTCTCACATGATAATGTATTATATTTTCTTTTTTTCTTTTCTATATTTAATGTTGTTACATGATTATTGTTTAGATCACCAGTTGTTTGAATAGAACTGTATGATATCGATGGACAATAGAAAGCACTTTCAGTCGTTAAACTTTCCGACAGTACTGTACGTGATAAAATATTCGAATGATCATCAGTCGGTTTGATTGGATAAGTATAAATAGTCGATCTGTAAGGAGGTCTGACGTCATTATTAATAATTGAAGATGTAACAGGTACATGATTGGATTTAAATCGAGTTGATGGCCGCTTCCATGAACGAAGACGTTTTCGATATAAGCCATTAGTGTCATCATTGTTGGTATGTTTTGTTTCAGAAGATAAAGGAACATGATCTTTGGCGTTGGATCTTTGTCTCATTTAGTGATTTTTATTTTCTTGTGTAAAGTTTAAATCAAGATTTAAATTAGGAAAAAATAATTATCAAAATATATATTTAATATGGCGGGGATTAGAAATAATTTTCTTTTTTTCGATAAATTATGTCAACTACTTTGTGTCGTGGTGTTCTAGAGAATGGCCAGTCGCTAAAAATTCGTTCGAACTACGCCAGGAAGACTCGTCTCTCGAGATGATACAAAAACCGTCTTCAGTAAGTTTCACAAAACGGTAGTTTTGACGACAAACCCTCCATCTTGTGCTCAAGATAATTAAAAGTGCGTCTCCAACCAGCTGTTGTGAGCAGGAGAGAATCGACATTGAAACTCTGCTGCCGAAAATTGAGATCGATTCGCACCACATTTATGTAGTCCTTTACGAGTTTTCTTTCTGTTTGTCACTTAGTAGACAAACATGTCAAAAGTTATCATTTTCTGTTGCGACGGTCTCGAGAATGGAGAGTCAGGAAATACGCAGATAGGGTTTGATATAGCGCGTTGTTCTGAATTTCATCTTATCTCATATATTATAACAAGAATTTCAACTTAGAACAGGCGCACAACAATTCGCAAAAATAAGTGGTTGTCCACTATGTAGTTGAATTATTTTGATATCTACTGTACTTTATTCTCGTCAATTAACAACCAGTAAATCTTGTCTATTCAAACCATACATGTCCAAAAGTATTTCTTCAAATGAAAGAATGATCTATCGACAATATATATAGTTTACCCTTGATTTTTAAATATTATCCTTCACAAACACTAACAAGTTCTAATTCATCATTATTTATTGCTCGAGAACAACACCGATTTGAATCAAATTGAATAACAAATAAAATAAATATTTATCATTCAATACTACCAATTGTTGTACAAAATATTTTTGGCAATAATAAAGCCACCAAATACATACAATGAATCAACATTGCCAAATATTTATTTGAGAAGTATTTGTATAGCTCAAGCTATTGCTGAACATAATCATTATGACATGGATAAAATACCTTAATTTGTTCTACGGCATAAAAAAAAATGTTGATAAAATGGGACAATTATGTCCAACATGGTTTGATGAATACGATTATCGTTGTATGCATTGTTTTAGTTATGATCACATATTTACATCATAACAATTTATGACACATAATTGATGATAAACAAATAACAAATATACAACGACTAACATCGGAAAAATTATTCGACTATAAAGTTAGAATGTAAGTTTGAAATATTAGTTTATCGACTATTTTTTGTTACTCTTTAGATGAAATGATTTTTATCAAATTTAACTAAGTATACAAGGTAAATGAAACAAAATTGATAGATTTCGTTATTCAATATATTAGAAGAAAATAAAGATTATTATTAGATATAATGTATTCTTCAACTTATTTTGTATGAATAAGCATGTCAGACTACAAATGTCTGATAGAATCCCTTTTTTTAGGCTCTTATTTTCTATGCGAGCAAAAAAAAGATGACAAAATCAACGATTCTATGATGATGCACGAAGAGAAAATGAGACAAAAAAAAGGTTTGTAACTTTTTTCTGAATAAAGTATATTTTTCAACCAGAAGGTGACAGAATCATCGAAAATTTTGAAAAGAAATCAACGTGCCAATTAAAAACTCATATTGTCTGTGACGGATCCGCCGATGTCGAGCTATTTTACCATGCATTTTTCTCTTAATTTCAATATCTTCTGATGAGAATAGGTTTTTTTGAGGAGGGCTTAAAAAACTCTAT
>CAJNSZ010000400.1:0-42249 GCA_905329745.1 Rotaria sp. Silwood2 | reverse complement strand
CCTAGTACTAGAGACAATGGAAACTAGACAGCATTCCAGGTTCACCAGATTACAAATTTTGATCATGGAAAAAAATTGATATTTCATTAAAAAAAAAACAATTGTTTCATAACGATTTCTTCAGTTTGTGAATTTCACTGTTGTTCAAGTTTCAAAATAATTAAAATGAAGAGATGATAAAAAACTAGCTGCCAGTCTATTCAATAAACTGATTTTATTCATTAAGGCTGTAAGGATAGTTGATCGACAACGTTGATAGAGTCATCGTAGTGATGAATTTTGCCATAGCTGCTTTTCAATATCTTCGATACTTCTATAAATCGATTAATTGATAAATAAATTTTTCGATTTATCGCGGCAATAAAAGTTTGATGTCAGTAAAACGTAAATATCTTAGTAAAAAGTCATTTGTAATAAATCGTAGAAACAATTGTTTTTTTTTAATGAAATATCAATTTTTTTCCATGATCAAAATTTGTAATCGAGTGAAACTCGAATGCTGTCTAGTTTCCATTGGATCTATCACTAGGAAACTACGAGTCCTTCTAGGTCCAGCATTGAGTCCACACAAATATCGACATACGGCTCCCGGTCTATTACCATAGTAAAAAGTCGAACAAAATATAGGACAATTGAGCATGTCTGTGGGCAACACAAGAAGCAGTTGCAGCTCGTCTTACTGTAAAAGCCTTAACGGATTGATTAAATACATTCAATGAAATAGCAAAAACAGGTGTTTTTCATGCCTCTCATGATAGTAGTTATATCAATGGGATTGAACTGTTCGCTGAGGAAGATGTTGGACAGATCTGACTCCCTATATATATATATATTATACTGATACAATCTCAACCAATTGTAATTATCTATTTAGATTATTTACTGCACCTATCGTGTAATGAAAAACTATTGCAAAGATATTGAAGATATATAGTGGAACAATTAATCATAAATATGAACTTAATGTAATTACCATATTGAAAAGAAAGTTTTTATTTGAATACTTCTAGCTAGTAAATATAACGATTTTGACAGCACTCGATTTCTGTAGACATGTAATTTGATATGAATCAAAATAAAGGATGAACATTTTAATAAACAATCAAAATATGAGTTCTTTCCAGAGAAATACCAGTTTAGATAAGTTAATTCTTTTGTTTTGTCTTTTCAGAATCAATAGCAATGTAACAACTATGATGAATAAAATGTAAATGGTAGAGTCTATTTTACGATAGATAAATATTCGATATGTCATTTACAGTTCAGAATAGACCCTGAAAGTACATAGTAGGCTTCGCCTTTTAAGAATACTCTATAAAATGCGGTTAAATAATGTAATAGCTTTTTTATTATGTAGAAAAATGTGACTGCGAAATTTTAATACTGAATACAAGTACAAATTAAAAAAAACACCTATTTAATGTCGAACCATACTTCGTTCAATACCTTCACTTTGCCAATGACGTGCTTTTTCAAAGCCATTTTTACAACATTGATAATCTTCCATAGCTTGTTGAATTTCTAGATGAACACAAGACAAAAAAACAATACTTTTCTTTGAAATTAAACAATTTTGTTTACCTTCATTAGTATTCATTACAAATGGACCATGTTGAGCAATAGGTTCATTAAGTGGTTGTCCAGCAATAAGAGCAAATCGACAATCATTTTTATCACTTGTATTACGAAAATCTAAACCATCACCATTTTGTGATAGAATGAGTACATGATGTGCATCAGCCAGTGTTTTTTTCGAACCAAATTCACCTTGTCCACTAAGAATATAAACAAAAGCATTCCATCCTTGTGGTATAGCTTGAGTAAATACAGATGAGTTCGGTTTAAGTGTAAAATCAAGATACATTGTTGGTGTACGAGTGTATACAGGAGATTTGATTGACATTGATTCGCCAGCACTAATTTAAAAAACTTAATTATAATGATTTTATTGCATAAAAATACCTACATTATTTTTACATGTACTAAACCATCAGATGTTGCTGTGCGAGGAATATCTTTATCAAGTAATTCTTGATAATTAGGTTCGACCATTTTATATTTTTTACTTAGATTAATCCATAATTGAAGACCATGACCTTCACCAGAATCTTTTACTGGCATTTCACAATGAACAATACCACGACCAGCAGTCATCCATTGAAGATCACCTGGATTTATAACACCTCGTCGTCCAGTAAAATCCTCATGTTCCGTAGCTCCTGTCAACATATAAGTAACAGTTTCAAAACCACGATGTGGATGATCAGGAAAACCAGCCGGTGCTGAAACTCGAAATTCATCGAGCATTAGAAATGGATCAAAATTTCGTACCTAAAAATTATTAATGTCAATATTGACTTTTGAAACGTTAGAAAATTCAAAATTAATTTACATACTTGTGAAGTTCCGATCGATCGTCGTACTCGTGCACCAACACCTTCACCTTGTTCAATACTAAGAATCTTTTTTTCAACGTATCGTGTCATTATTTGATATCTATTGATAAATGTAGAAAAAAGAGCTTTATTTATACCGAATAGTTGTTTAATCATATTATATTCATGCTCATGTCTAGATGACGATGCATTATATTTTGAATTGAACCTTCTCATAAATGACAATGCAAAAAAAATTGACTCATACACCAGTCAATGAGTACTTGAATCAATAGAGGACTCTCCTATCTAGAAGTCAACAGAGAAATAATACAGTATACTCGGTGGAGCATTGAAATATACAGAAATCTCAAACTGAATATATATAGTCATCGGAAATAATGAAAAATATGTCATTACTATTACCCATGCCTATCATTCTGATCATCGAAACCGTTCAATTTATGCCGTAAACGAAAAGAAAACGAATTCGATTTAAAAGTAGTGTGGACTCGGCAATAAAATCGATGTTAGTTGTTGTCGTATCGTAAATGATCGCCGTAACGGCAGCTGCTTTTTTTCTGTTCGATTTATTACATTATTTTCAAAAATAAGTTGTCGAAACATGAATTTTCATTGAAAATGAATATTTAATTATTGGTTCAAAGATTCAATACTAACTAATTATTTTCTATCTTTTTTATTCTTGTGAAGATCTTCTATAGACATATATGTTTATTGATTGATTCTTCTTGCACTTTCGACTTTCATAGTACATTTCAGCGAAAATAACAATACTTGCACTTTCGACTTTCATAGCACATTTCAGCGAAAATAACAATACTATGTCACTACGAACATTGCTCAAGGTATTTTGTTGTATTTTCTTACTTAAAGTAAACTCCTTTTGAAACAAATTAAGATGAATACTAGAAGTTGTGATCACTTCAAGAATACTATGATGTCGAATTAAAAAAAAAAACATTTTAAAAATCATATTGAACTACAGCCTGATAGTCTCGAATTCGAGTTGAAAAATAATTTGTTTAATCATTTGAATTGATTCATTGTCTATCAAGCGCTCTAATCATCGAGTTCAGAAGTGTTGTCTCGATATTTATGTTTAATGAAAGCTATTCAATATTATCATCCTTTCCCATATTCATATTTACATCTTTCTTTGTCGACTTCTTCGCAATTCTTTGCATTCTTAATATGAAGTATAGTTTCTTTTGACAAAAGATCATTCCACTTGATAGTCAACATTTAGTTTGTAAATCACTATTTTATAAGACGTGAATAAGACCAATCGAAACATTATTGGCCAACGAAATAGTTACTATATATAGGTAAACATTCACACAAGAAAAACATAAGCAACACATTACAGTCATACAAAAACAAATCAAGATAAGACAAGTATCATAGATGTCTAAAATGATTAATCACTTGTATTTGCTAATAATTGTCGTCCTTTCAAAATAATGTTTATCATTCCCTTTGATACATAATAAATATCTTTTATTGCACACAAAAACAAAAAAGAGTGAATTTGGAAAAAAAAAAGACTACTACTTCAAGAAATACAGAGAAAAAAAAACCATTTCCTATTTGATCCGTTAACAAATAGCAAAATTTCATTTTTTTAAGATAGATTTACGAAAAAGAAACTATATCTAAAAATTCAAAAGATGGCGTTAGATGCTATTATACTCTTTTGACATACATATAAATTTTACAAAAGAAATTTTTTTAAATATTTTTTATTTACTAGAAAAATCTTATCTACAATAAATTTTTCGGAATTTTTCTAAATTTATTTCTATTGGTTCCATATGTTGTACACGACCTCAACAAAGATCAACGCACACTGTCAGTCAGTCGATATATGTAAAACCATTCATTCTTTCATTTAACCTTTATTTCTTTTGACGGAAAAGTTAGGTTTTTTTTATTCGTCGTCTATATTTCTCCCTCTCTTATTTATTTTGTACTATTCAATCATTCAAATATATAAAAAGCCTTGACAACAGTAACATTCAGTGAATTCCTTTCTATTTACAAGATTACCATACATAAACATTATTATTATCTACTAATATAAAATGGCTGATGCTAAAATTGATATGGCCTTAGGTATGATAAACAAAATTTCGTGCATAATTTTTGTAATTATGAATTATTCTTTTAGACGACATTATCAAAAAAAGTCGTAATGGACCAGGAAATCGACGTGGTCGAGGTCGTGGAGGAAATCAAAATCAACGTCGTGGTGGTCGTATTAGTAAAAATAATACTAATAATAATCGTGGCCGTGGCGGTAGTTTTCGACGTGGCGGTGGTGGTGGTCGTAATTCATTTAATCAACGAAATAATAATCGTTCGAATAAGTATGTATCCAAAAAAGAAAAAGAAAATTTTCCAGACTAAAAGTTCTTTTCTTTCATTTAGTTTTCGTCAACAACGTGGCCGTGGAAATACAATTCCAGGTTTTAATCGTCGAAGTACAGGTGGTGATAAACCTACTGCAACGGTAAATCATTTAATCAACAACTATTAAATACTTTAAAAAACGCTGCCGTCTAACATCCGATCCTTTCTTTTAATTGAATATATATATACATATAATCGAGTTGATTCAACAAATATCTATAAAATTTCATTAACAATGATGTATATATATACATTTATACTTGCGACGTGTTTCCCTGGGTACGAGTGTGGTACTATGATGATGATAAGTAGAAAATTTATGGATAGAGGACGGCAGCATTGAACTTCGTCTTGATTGGTTTCTCGTTCGTTCCATTCAGTACAATCCATTGAGTCGTGAGGTCAATCCAACAGCGTCAAAACAACAGCCACCACAGATTCAAATAACTCCACGAAGACAACAAGGTCAATATTCAATTTAAAAAAAAAAAGATTTTTGTTTATTGAATAAAATAAATATTCAATAGGTAGTGTATTCAATAAGATGCGAACAAATCCAAATGTAAATGCACTTCGACGACGTATGGTTGCTGCACAACATGCATTAAATCGTGCAACGAAAACACTTGCGACATTGCCAAGAATTAGACAACAACGACAAAGATTTCTTCAACAACCACCAAAACTTGTAAAATTTAAAATTTCATCAAAAAAAAATATATAATAAAGTTTTGTTTTTGTCTTTAGAGAAATATTATAACACGAACTAAAATTGGTGGTGGTGCTATACGAAAAAGGTTGAGTCAGCAAAAAAACAAGGATTTTTAATTCATTTTTAAATTTTGTTTCTTTTTTGTTTTGTTTTAGATTAACTAATGCTCGAAAAGTAAGTATTAAGTAAATACAATTTGAATAATTTAACAAATGAAATTCATTTTCAGCCAATTGGCCGTGGTGGAGCACGTCGTATGTTTGTTTAAAATAATGTTTGTGACAATATTTCTACATCAATAAAAGATTCTCTTTTTTCGTGTGTCTGTCTGTGTGTATCTATCTCTGTTAATCTTGAACTAAACAGTTGTTATGTATCACTTGTGTTTTGCTTTTGTTTTTTTTTTTTTTGTGTCATTTATATATTGCTAAAAGATCCGCCCCCGCACATTCAAGTAGCTTCTACAAAAAAAAAGAAAAACAAATATGAACTTATCCTCGTATTTACTCTTTGTATGTATATATATAAGGGAATAAAAGAAAAAACCAAACAAGCATGCAAGAATTTCTTTTTCTTTCGAAATTAATCACAAGATGAATATCATCAAATCATTTGTATAATTTGTTTTTTTGTATGTTATACCTTCAGATATAAATTTTTCACCAAAAACAAAAAAATGTTTGATGATATTAATCTCGTACAGTTATTAAGTTCATCTAAACCGATTGATATAGCTCGTAATCTAACTGATGAACAAATACGTTTAATATTGCCATCATTGATTTGGCTTGGTTTACAACAATGTCCAAAAAATCATCGTTTAACAATATCAGCACAACTTTTACAAATAGTTTCACGTTTTCATGATATGGATTCAATAATTGAATTATTTGAAATTGATTTTCATACATTAAATATAGAAATTAAACGTTTACAAAGAATTAAACAAAAACTTGTTGAAGGAGGACAACAAAATAGTAATGCGTTATTAAATCAAGAGATTATTACATTTGAACAAACAACAGCTAGAGATAGATGTAGAATTGTAGCACAAATTTTATTTGATAATTATGAAAAAGATCAACAATTAATAACAAGTAAGATTTTATTTAATCAATTAGAACGAATTTCGTCAAGTTGCACTAATTATCTTATCACAAATAGTATATTCTTGTTTTGTATAGGCAGAAAAACGTTTTGATTCTAGACTATCGCTCAACAATTTTTTTAGAATCCTCATTTCAGTCATGATGGGTGTGCTCTTATTATCTCATAGAGAATGTGTAATGGAATTTAGTTGAAAGTTAACTACGTCAAATATCACTATCCACTGATGGAATAATATCACAACTCGTCAATCGAATGTCTTTATGAATTTCAGACCGATTTCATCTCTGGTTAGTGTTACTTCTATCGAACTCTCATTTTGTAACATGTAGTAGTAGGCTAAATCAGAGAATAACATGCGACCTTGAAAAGAAGCGATTTTGATTTGCTTTATCAGAGCAAAAAATATATAATGACAAAACAGAAATGTTTCATAAAAGAAACAGATGTTCTATTGTAAGCTGGTTCATTGTTGAAAATGTTTACTACTCATATAATATTAGTCGTCGAAGGTGAAAGAAAATTTTGGCAGTTTTCATTTAATGTGGTTTAGAATTTCCATAAAATTTTTCTTCACTGGGAATAAAGGATACCTATTTCAAGTCATTGATGATGTATAATCCAATACTTACCTGTACCAAACTCAATGACTTTTAAGTCTACTTGATTGAGAAAATGTTTTGTAGCTGCTGGCGGCGATGAAAAATGTTTCAGTCTATGAAGCATGAATCTAAGCTTGGTTACTACTTTTCCAGACCTTGTGGCTTCTCTGCCAATATTTGTTTCTAAGAAGTTTAATATCAATACACAAATATAATAAACTGTTCAGAAAGAATGTGATTAAGTTCCTACAACGGTAATGAGTGGTCTAGATAAAGATAAATTTACAAAGCTGATTAGAAAAGATCAAACAATTATTATCCAGAAACGATGAAAATCTTCTGTTTGATTGGTCTAATGACATATTTTCCGTATTATAAGCTTTAGCTCGATAGTGATTACAAAACATATTGAATAAGCATTATTTGTTTTGTTTTCTGATTGTAGATTAATAAAAGTGGCAGTATAGGTCTTCTGACGGACATTGAAATTAGTGATTTATTCAGTGTGAGAACTGAATAGATGGTGTCCCTTCAAAGATTGAGTCAACCCTTCCCTGGACTTTATGATTATTGTACTATGTATCTGTGCTTCCAGAAATAGGTGTTCGCCCTTCTAGAAGAGAAAAGTTCGACAAACACACTCGTTAAAATAAGTAATAGATCATCCTTAAGTATTTATGATAAAAAAGATACTTCACAATCATGAGATGTGTTAAAGAATTTTGAATTTCATTGTTTCCAAAAAAAGAAAAACAAAGAAACTTAATTGCATAATTCATAAGTCTAAGAACTATTTTGCACATAGAGTTTTTAATTCAATATAAATTATACATTCTTGTATTTTACTTTTACGAAAGATCTTCTCGATGAGCCAAATCATGTTCGAATTGTCGGCGATGTTATCTGTGTACTGGTACTTCATTTATCTCATTCATTTAAATTTGATATACTTATTTCTAATCTTCTCTATTCAAAACATGCATATGAATATTTAATACGTCTTATTCTTAATATTCCAACATTAAAATTAACATTAGCTGAACTTATTGTACGTTGTTCACATAATGATGATATACGTTATCGTATACTTCATACATTTATTAAATTATATCCAATACATAAGTTACGTCTTTTACGTTTATGTCATCAACGACAAACACTTTTACCATTAATTCTTGATTTATTAGATTATTCAACAGTGAATATACTTCTTCTTATACTTTCAAATTCTAAACAACGAATATGGTTTAAAAAACATCAAACACCCGAACTTGTACATAATCTTACTAAAAAATTATTTGAACTCTATCGACAAAAACAATGTTCAATACATTCAATTTTTAAAATAACTGCAATTTTACATGTTCATTGTAATGCTAAGTAAGAAAAATCATAAAAATTCCACAAATGTTCTTTCAGTTTTCATTTTCAAAGACAACTTTCGAAAAATTAAATAATATCTATTCAGGATCTTTTTTTAATCTTGTGTTATTTTTGAGTAACATAGTGGATGTTTAAACGGTATTAAAATGTGATCTTCGAGGAAAGAAACCGATTTATTGCTTTGTATCTCGTGTTCGTTGTATCGGATTGTATTGATCTTTTTTTACATGAGGTTTTCTAGTTCAGCTTTGTGCAAATTGTACAGAAAATATTATGACATGGGAACATAAATGAAAACGAAGTGTCTTAGTATAGGAGTAAAAGTCTAGATTTGCCAGGGACCGTGACAGATATTAGTAGAACTCGACGAGTTCTAGACACTAATCATAGACGATCACAATTGTATTTTTGAAGGATTAAGTAAAATGAAATGTGTCCCAATACAACAATTTCCCTATACTCAGAAACAGCAGCTACATCGTATTTCACATTGTAATCCCGCCAGAGATGTCCATCGCGGCTGAAAACCTGCCGCGCCGCGGCATTAGAAAAAAAAGTTACCGCGGCACTGCCGCGCCGCGATGGCTTATAAAAAAAAGTTGCCGCGCCGCGATGACTTATAAAAAAAAGCTGCTGCGCCGCTGCCGCGATGGTTTTCAAAAAAATGTTTCGCATTTCACTGCTGTGACCGTATTAGACCAGAAATATTGGTACTAGTCCATCAGATTCATTCAGTCTCAGGGTGTTTCATTTGTAAACAATGAAATTTTATCAAATTCATGCAGTTTTTCAATGTCCTCGAAAAAAAATACTGCCGCGGTGGCGGCAGCGGCAGCGCCGCGATGGACATCTCTGAATCCCGCAGAGATTATGCTAAAAAATTTTCAGATGAATACTCATTTTTGTATTGTTTTTCGTTTCGTTCACTTTATTGATGTTCGCGATGATCCCTATTATATACTGACATTCTGTAGGTTTCGACGTATTGATAGTGTAATGAAATGATGCAACTCAATTCTCAAAAAGCTTTCATAGGTCTTTGGTTTTATAGTTTCTTTCACGATGTCATTTAAACTTCGGACGTATAATTAGAAAGCTCTTTCAACGTTGATTCTAAATAAATATTTTTCATTTTTCTGAAACTTATCTTTGTAGATAAAAATGAAGGATCTATTTAAATTTTAATTAATGTTTTTTTTTTCTTGTTTCTTTATTTAGATTTTCAACCGATGAAGTTCAACAATTACTTGATTTATTGCTTTCACCAACGACTAATGTAACATTAGGTTTATGCTTTTTATTTATGATTCCATCATTAGTTGAACGTAATGAACAAACAATTATTGAATGGCTTGTACCAACAATGTCATCATTATCAACGGATGATAAATTATTAATGATTGGACTTTTTTGTATGACAAATTATAATGAAGTAAGATATTTAAAAAGAAAATAATTTTTAAAAATAAAAAAAATTGTATTTAAATGATATTTAGCCATTAAATGCTCTTGTTTCATCAACACTTGATTTTCCTTGTCGAATTGATCCCGGTCCTTTTCATCATTCACGTCTTTTACTTATTCAACGTGTTTTTACAAATGATTTACTTGTTCAACGTTTTGCAACAATACAAATAACACCAAATTTAAATGCAAATATTACCATAAAACATATTCCAGCACATTTTATTTGTTATCTTTTATCAAAAGGTCTTTGTAATCAACATCATGTACAAATGAGTTCATGGGTATGGTCACAAATACTTCAATGCACAACACCAATTCATCCAATTATGTTGACACTTATTAATGAATTAGTAACAACAATTGTTGATACACGTTATGTATGGCATTTAACACAAATAGATACACAAATCATATATGATTATTTAACATCGTCGGAAGATCGTATACCAACAAAAATGCTTAGTTTACTTTATTTACTTACATTAAATGATCAAGCAACTGGTGATCTAGCTAATCAATATCATCAATCAACAAGAATACTTTTTGATCTTTTACCTTTACCACATCTTGTCGAACAATTAACAACAAAAGATTATGATGCTATAGCTCCACAACTTGGAAGGTAAATAAACAATTTTAATAAATCTTATTTAATAGCATGATCGGTCAGAGTTGAACAATATATCTAAAAATAGGAGCATTTTTCCTTTTATAAGAGAAACAACTCACGCTTTCCACTAAAGCCCGTCGGGTCCAATCCGATAGCCTGAACTTCACACAGTCCAGGAGAATTCTTTTCTTTAAAAAACGTAACTGTTACTTAAGTCTATTTAAGACAGAAGAAATCCTTCACAAACAAAAGTGAAAAAGATTTGAGCAGATAACAATAAAATTACTAATTTGTATCCTAAGGAAATGATATCTGTTTCAATTACAATATACGAACAAGAACAATAAATGATTGATATATGTTTTCTATTTTTTTTTCGTTCTATATCTCCTTCATATATATGACTTAATGTGAAATGAAGGATTTCTTCATAAACAGAAATACTTTCCATAGAGATACAATTGTGATTGCGCATCGATTTTACGTACAACTTTGTACTGATCTAAACATGGACATAGAAACTAACGGTGAACTCGTGATAAAATTCTTGTGATGTTGGCTTGATTTCGATTTTTTTCCGCTCTAGGAGAGGCTTAGTTCTCACGGTTTATTCATGTTTTGTAAAACTCATCTATTTTTTTGAAATAGATCTCTCTCAATCGAAAAAGTTCGATTATCAGTTATGATTATTCATTATTTATTCGATTCTTAGAGTGCAACATCGAAAATTCAAATTAAATCTTAAATATATAAACCCTTATATATTTTTTTCATTTAAGATTAATGATGGAACAGTTACCACAAGTATTTCTTGCTGATCATGCCCTTTATTTGGAAACAGGTATCCTTTCATTACATATAAATCTATGGGAATATATGAACATGAATTTTTCTCTTATATTTTAGATTCTCAATTGTTTTCATTACGTCATGCATATAAAACAAATAAAATTGAAAATTTAACTGATCAATTAAAAACTGCACTTATAAATGGTATTTCACGTAAACAAGCTGATCAATGGCGTCGTCGATGGTTTCGCGTTTATGCATTTCGTGGTCAATTGTACGTAAAAATCTAATTTTCTAATAAAAAAAAAACAAATAATTTTTTTTTTCAATAGATTAACATTAAAAACAGCTCAAATATTACTTGATAATAATCAATTAACTTATGATGATCTATGTGCTGATCCACATTGTCTACTTCGTTTTCCATTTCAACTTTATAAGTAAAAAACAAAAAAAAAAAACTAATCTTTATAGAATATCCTTTTTTCTTTTTCTTTAGTTATCCATCTATTATACAAATTATATTATTTATTATGAGAGAAATACTTATTGCCAGTCGTCATTATTTCGAACGTATTATTAAAGCAAAACAACAACCATTACAACAAACAGGTAGAATGAAATAAAAAACAAACTGAAATTTTTGAAAAAATTTTTCTTCATAGATATGATCTGTATACAAGATGTTAAATCTAAACAATTACAAGAAACATTAGTACATACACAAGAAGCACTTGTTATTCAAATTTTACTTGATGTTTTACATCAATATAAAAAAGTTTGTCATAATTTATAGATAATATTATTATCTATATATTGATCTTTTATTGAATAGACTGCATGTTTACCTGCATATCGAGAACTACAAGGAGTTGTTTGTTCATTTGTTCATCAAATGTTTATTACAAATCCAGTTCTTGCTAAACTTGTTCATTTTCAGGTAAATTTTTAAATTTATTTATATAATCCTAAGATATTTTTCCTTATTATTTATTATAGGGCTATCCATCAGAACAAATCAAACCTCTGATTTATAGTGTTCCATCAATGCATATATGTCTAGATTTCATTCCACAAATGTTAGCTAGCAGTGAACTCGATACACAAGTATGTTTAATAGATTATAATCTATGTTTTACGTTTGTTCATATTGCCGCAGTACTCATAAGAACCGGCGGTTTACTAGCACAACATCTGCTGAAGTACTGACTGCATTGGCACATTAGCTCTATCGAAATATATCTTTTTATAGCGACATGTTTAAGGAAGCATACATTACATTGAGTCGGTGACTTCGAAAGTCAGTAAATTGAAACGGTACACTCATAATAGAATAATTATATGAAACATGAGAAATAGTGAAATAGATTGAATTAAAATACAGGACAAGAAAACCGAAGCGCAAATTTATCCCGAATGATAAAATATACAATTCTCTACACAATGAAACGTCTTTCAACTCTCTACGGCTTTTTGTGATCCAGATATATCAGTCTTATGGAAGCACTAAACTCATTTTTTTCTGCTATTTCGTATAGAAGCATAATTTTTGTACCTTACACATAAGGTTGATGTATGTCAGTGAAAAGCTGTCGTAGAGAGCTGGAAGACGTTTCATTGTGAAGAAGTTAAAATATCAGCAAATACTCATAAGTTTCAAAGGCTTACCTATCATTCTCGATTAAGAAAACGTTTATGAAATGTTCTAATTTCAAAAATCACATCCACAATATGAAAAAAAAACCTATGTCTTATTTAATTTAGATCTTTGGCTTTGAATTACTAACTGATCTCTCTTCATTTTATCCAATACGAACAGCTTTACTTGTTGTGAAGCTAGCTTTACAAGTGTATGCAACGTTATTACGAGGTAAATAAATCATAAATTAAATATTATCTGTTGAGAAAAAAAAAACATAATTCTTTATAGTTTTATCAAATGACGATCGTCTACGGTTTTTTTCACGTACATATAAATTTCTTACACAAATGAGTTCGATATTTCCACCATTAACACAAAATTCAGTTTATGTTCTTCAACAAGCCATACGTGCTTGTTCTTTAGTATGTGTTTTTTTTTTTTATTTACATATTAATTTTTATATTTTATTAATAATCTTTAGTCACCATCAAATTTGCCACAATTAAAATGGACATCAGATTCATTGGGTCGACCACGAAGGATCGATATTTAAATAAAAAGAAGAAAGAATATTTATATCTGTTAAATTAAAACATAGAAAAAAAAAAAAAAGACAACGCGGGATTCTTTGTAAATAAAATTTCAAAATAAAAAAACACACAAAATCTACTTAAATCACCGAGTGAAAATTTGATTGTTTTTTATTTTCTTTGTTCTTCACGTACGAGTTAATTTTGTTGATAAAGGTAAACGTCGTTTATTTTGTATTGATGGTATAGTTGAACAAAGTGATGGTGTTTGGGATTGTAAACGACTATGTGCAGTTCGTAGACGACTTGGTGTTTGACGATCACTATATACTGATCGACGATGAACTGAATTGTTAAAATAAGCAAATAGATAAGGAAATATTTATTTAGTTTAGACATACTTGAAGATGTTGGTCGAGACTCAAGTACATGAAGTTGAACAGAAAGACTATTAAGATAATAAAATTTAGATAAGATAATAATCTTTGCCTTTTTTTTTTCTTGCTAAATACCTGTCTACTGGTAAACCTTTTGCTCGTTCACTTTCAAAAAATCTAACAAATTCTTGTGACATACATGAACGGTTACCACATTCAACAATTTTATCATAAAGCGCTAAAAGGCCAGAAAAAAATCAATTCTGAGAAAAATGGAATATTTAAAATTTTACTTGGATCACGTCGAACAAGATTATAGAGACGACGAAATGCTGTTTTATTATATGTTAATGCTCCAATTGCTACAGCACAAGCACTATGCATTTCAGCTTCGTCACCTGCATCTTCACTTGTCTGTGGAGGTGATCGAACATAGAGCTTATTAATTAAACGTTCGAGCACTTGACAAGATATAAATCCATCACTTATACCTGTTCGAATTCGAGCCAATGATGATACATATTTAGCTACAACAACAACAACAAAAAAAATAATTAAATCTTAGAGTTATTCTTAAACCGATGATAAATAAGAAAATGTGATTATCATTTCAGAATTTTAAAAATGGATTAAAATGACTTTCTTTTAAAACTTTCCATAATATAATAACTAAGGATCGATCATTTCCGGAGATGTACACTGTACCCTAACTTCAAATATCAGAGACTGGATTGGGGCAATCATGCCTTAATTACAGCAGTTGTTAAATTCTATTGTTAGGAATTTTTAAAAAAGAATGCACGTCGAACACTGAAAAGTTAAGAGAAGGAATTTAATTGTTGACAGATTCATTCTTTTAGAAATATCGTTTGTTCTATTACTATATTTCATACTCATTAGTTAAATTAATAATTGACTGAAAATTATCCTGGTAACAACTGGACCTCACTTAAAAACATTTGCGTCATCTTTTTTTCCAGCTAAGATTAGGCGAGGCCGCTTCTCGTTTATCCCGTAAGGAGGATGTGGAGCAGTCGCATCACCAGTTGAGAAGGCTTCATGTGGTGCACGTGGTACACATCTTTGATCAGCTCCCAGTTCAGATAAAATGAGTGTAGGAATTGTTCGAACAAATGAAATTCTATCAGCGAACGCCTGCAATAATTCGTCACATCCGAACTAGAACTGAATTTATCGACGTATAGTAATAACAAATCATATCTTCTTAATTGCAAAGACTTCTTCGCTGAACAGAGGAAAAATATTGTCTGCAAAGTAGAATCAAAGTGAGCAGGACAAACGTGTTCGCATGATAAAAACAAGTTCTAACATATAGAGAAAAATAATCAGTGTAAGTAGTTCGGTTCAAGGAAAGATATCAACTCTTTCGTGTTAGTTTAATAGTTGATTGTAGAAAGACCAAAAGACCTTCAAATGCTACGTATGATTTTAAGAAGTGTTTCGAGTCCGAAGAATCTACAATAGTTCAATTAAAGTAACAAAAAACTCAACAACTTTGGCAACGCTCTTGAACAGTTATCTCAATGATAAATGATAACATTTTAATTCAAGCAAAGTTCTAATATTTACACAAACTGTTGAATCTTGACGTGTATGACAAGAGATAGAGCTTTCTTTTTTATTACTGGATCAATTCATTCATACAACCAATAAAGATAATCTCAAGTTTAAACCTAATCTTTCATGACTGATTTTTTTAATGACACAATAAATTTTGTCTTCATTGCAGAAAAAGAAATATCTCCCATCGTTATGTATATAGTCTAACAAACATCTCAATCACTTATACCAAAGATTTTTCGCATCAGCAATCAAACGAGAGAAAAAAAAATCGTTCATTACCTATTTGTGTAATTAAACTTATATTATTTTGTAATAAAAGATCAGCAAGTTTCATAATAACAAGTGCTGTAAGTGTAACTTGTTCATCATCACTATCAGCAATAACACGTGCAAGAACAATGACCTATACATGAGACAAAATAATTAAAACAATAGAATTGAACAAGATAAAAAGAAGACAAACTTGAAAACAAGCCATAGCTGAATATGTTGGATTCAATGAATCAATAAATGGTTGAAATGCACTACAAACAATCGTATTTGTTTCTTTTAAAATAGCTTGATTTTCAAGATTATTATAAGCAAATAATGATAATGCTAATAAAGCTCGTAATTTTAAATCAGATTCCTCTATTTGAATAAATTGAAAAACAACATCTTCAACATTAAATTCGTTTGCTAAATGTTGTTGATTTGCACTATTATTTAATACTAATTTTGATAACGTTAAACAACATTCAACCTATTTAAAAAGAAATCAATTTAAAAAAATATTTTGTTTTTCTCTTACTTTCAAATCAATATATTGTGTTGATTCCATTATACGTATAAGTAAATCAATAGCATTTAGTTCAACAATAGCATTTTGTAATAAACTATTCGGTACAAGTGAAATGCCTTGAAAACAAAAGAAAAACAGTTTTCTTTGTTTTTTTTTCTTTTAAACATACCAATACAAAGTACACTAAATGCTCGAACAAGTACAAGTAAAACTCGATGTGTTAATTGATGATGTTGTTTAAGCAGACGTATAAGTGGTGCAAGAATATTTTCTTTATATAATCTATTTTGATTTAGTTCACATTCATCAGCTAATGCAATTATAGCATTTAATGATACATATTGTAATTTTTCTGAATGTGATAAAAGCATTGTTACAATATGTGAAATACCAAAACATTCAGCTACATAACGTTGTTGCAATTTTATTTCACCACCAAGTGCCCATAATGAAAAAGCTGCTTGTTCACGAATTTCTAATGCCCATTCTTCGGAACTACGAATCTAAGTTTAATGATATTAATATATATTAAGATATTTTCGTAGTAGTAGAAGGAATAAATTCGAAGGAGCAGAAAAAGAGGTCTGGAGAAGAATACTTGATTTCAGGGGGATAAACAACATATAAGTGAAAACGAACAACTAAGGTGTGAGGGAAAAAAGAACAACCAAGTAACAGAAATTTAAGAAGATCACTACGAAACATAATTGACTTACGGTAGCAGCAACGTAGTACATTTTCTGCAATAAAGCATCAATGAGAATGAAGTTAGTTTTAAATATAGCTATTAGCATCCTTTTTTTTTTTTAATATTATATTTCTACATATGTACAAATCAAACAAAAAAGATTATCTGCATTATTTGCTTTTTTATTTTTCAATGTGATTCAGTTAAATTCTTTCTTTTTGTTCATTATTTATATCTTTATTACCTCCATTAATTCATTAAGTGGTTTTTGTATATTGAGAGTTTTGGATAAAAATTGTTTTTGATTTTCTACATTATTTATAGCTAATGCTTCAACAGCCAATGATCCTTTATAACGTATACCAAATTCTCTATCTTGCATAAGATCAACAATAAGTTTAAGTGCACCTTTCGATGATGCTAATGTTTGATTAGTCATATTATTATATGTTATTGATGCTAATGCTGATGCTACAGTACCTCGTAAAACTTCTAAAAAAAAACAACAAAAAAAAAACTTGTTTTGTTTTTTGAAATATTATACGTTTATTTACTTGAATCAAGTGCAAGTAATTCAGTAAGTTTTTCAATAATTCCATATTTAGCTAATTCATTTTGCATAAATTCATTTTTACGACAAAGTAAATCAACTGCATTACATGCATTAACAAGAACATCTTCAATAGATGAATCAAGCATACGTGATAAGCCTATTATTGCTTCGGATTCAAGAAAACGTTCCTTAAATGACAAAGAGTAAAAAGAAAAATTCTAATTTGAAAACTATTGTTTATTTTTTTCTTTATTACTTGATTTGATGGAACAAAACATATATCAGCAATTAATATGGATGTTTTTGAACGTATTTCATCATTGTTTAATTTTAATAAATTTGAAAACATGTCAGATAAATTTTCTTCAGCTGTTGATATTGCTAAACGTACTTCTGTATTTGTTGATATATTGCACAAAACAGATAATGTTGATAATATTAAATTTGCATCAGTCATTTTAAGTAATCTTATAAGTCGTTTAATACCATCTATTAGAAAAATAAAAATTTAATTAAATTTTGAAAATTTAGCTTGTGGTTTTTAAACCTGTTTCTAATAATGGACGCCAAAATTCTTCTCCATGTGTTGTCATTACATGTAAACATTGAACAGTAGCTCGTTTCATTGGTAAATCAGGATGATTTATTAAATCTTTATATGATAAAAAAAAATTAATTTTTCATTAAAAAAAAAACTTATCAACGTAGTTCCTTTGAAGCTAAAATGTAGGTCTCGTATCTGTTCTGTAGTTTCATTATACTAATACAAAATACGTAAATTGAAGATTCTCTAGCAGATTATATTTGTTTTTCAAGAATAATCGATTGTCAAGGAAGCGATTGTTCTTATTTATTTCTACATTAAGAAAAAAAGTTTCTTTTACTCACGTCCTATTTTTTGTTCGCTTGTTGCTTTGCATATGAGTAGTTCGTTTTTCTTAATTTAATATTATTCTAATCATTGATTTAACTGACAAATAAATCTATTGTACGTATTCATTATACCTAATGCAGTTCTTAGCACACTATTATGTCATCATGGCTAAGTGACCATGTTATTCGATACGTATCCACAAAATACTGTATGCAAAATTCAGTATCACCAATCATGGAATGATCTTAGGCAAGTCAGTAATCGATAATCGTCTCGAATCATGCGTCCGGGAGTATGCTGACTACCTTGTAAGATATACTTGTTGCTTTTGTGGATAATGTGTAGTTATCTAGTGTATATGGAGAATGCTAGAAGTATGAATCGAGTTGGCTTTCTGTCCAAAGCTACACATAGCCATAGTTGTAGGGAAAGTATTGGACCATCGAATCTTCTGCAATTAGGCATCAATCTATACCGCGAGGTATCTGAAAGGCAGGAATATTCTTTCTTCTTCTAACACACTATTAAAGCTCAGAAACACTGATATTGATTATTTCCTCAAGTCATAACTTAGTTAGTTCACGATTTTTTTGTATTAATCATATGACGATTGTAACAAATCAATACATCATTATCCGCTATCCTTAACAACTTGAATATACATTTTTATGTGTTAAAAATTCCAAACTGTACTACTTAGAATATTTACACATACATTTTATTCATTGAAACTTCAAGAAAGCCTTTAAAATGTTCTAGAACAGTTTAAGTCTTGTTATTGTTAATGTCGCTCAGCTTCTTTTTTCGTTGCTAAAGAAGTCTGAAATCTGTTGTTCTCGGTTTCTGTAAGGGAAAGTTGCAAAATATCGACTTGGAACTTATACTCATTATTTTTTTCTTCGAAAAGCATAATGTGAGTTCGAGAAAATAACTTACCAACAAGAATCGTCCATGTTGGCACAAGTTGATTATTCAAACGAATAAAATATTCAATTACATTTGTATGTAAATTACTAGCAGCTAAATGAATAACTGTATTTCCTAATTCATCTTTATATGCAATATTAGCATCTAATGAAACTAAACATTGAACAGCATCTAAGGCACCTGATGTTGCTGCTAATAGAAGTGGTGTTGATTGACGACTAAGATGAAGAAAAATTTTCGAATATTTAAAAAACAAAATGTTTTCTTTACATAACTAACCTATCTTTAGTCGTTTGTTCAAGTACATCAGGATGTTTATTATAGAGTAATCTTAAAATTGGAACATGATCACAAAAAGCAGCATGATGTATAGGTGTCCATCCTAATATTAAAATTCTAAAATCATGAATTTTCTTTTCATAAATTTAAGTCATATACCTTGATGATCAACTTGAATTGCTGCCATATTGCCTAGAAGACAGGATGCTGCATCTAAACTTCCATGACGACAAGCAAAATGTAATGGTGTCCCACCTAATTACATACAAATAAAAAAGAAAAACCTAATTATAAAATTATTATTCTTAATTATTTACCATTTGGTACATAATTCACTTCTGCTTTAGAATTAACATCAACACCTAATAGAATTAAAATACCAATAATAATTGAACGATTGTGAATAGCCTAATAATTTAATAAGAAAATATTTTTTCAAATATATATAAATATCTATTTAAAGTAGAATCGATCATACTGCATAATGCATAAGTGTAAGACCATCACGAAGATTAGGTTTACTTAAACCAGATATTGGTATTTTGCGTGCTAATGCTTGAAAAATACATGCAAGACCTCGTTGAGCAGAAACACGTAAACCATGTTCTGGATTCTGAATGAAAAGAAAAACAAAATGAACGCTATTAAAAGAAATTATTTAAATAAACCTTGTAATATGTTGCTTTCTTTCGACCAAAATATTTTTTATACATTTCATACATAACTGTTTCATTAAGAAAACGCTTTGCAGAAGCATTTTCTATTGATCTTTGTATAACACGTAACCATATGGGAGACAGACCATAATATGGTTCAATATCAATAACCAAATGATAATATCTATATTATAATCAATGTATTTATTGTAGGATAATATTTATTCTTATGCATTACTACTAAAGAATATTCCATTTTTCAGCTAACTTAATTAATACAAATCGAAAGCTCGATATTTTTTTCTATCACAAACAAAGAACAAGAGTAGACGTTTTCCTAATGATGAGCGAGACCAATCGTTTGGTTTACATGAATTTCGGTCCAGGGAATTTTCGGCCCGGACTTTCGGTCCGGTCCGAATTTCCNAGAATATTATGATTGGAATATAACTTACTCAGGTGTATCGATTGTTGATGCTACGCCAGACAATTGTTGTGTTGGCGGCGATGTTTCGTATGACGAAGAAGAAGTAGAATAAGCAAAGGCAGGTGCAAGACGTGATCGTTTAATAGATGATGGTACTCGATTATATAAATCGGATGTAGATGATCGTACTGGTGTTGAAAATTCTAATTTCGATGGTGGTTGATTATTTGTCAATGATCGAACAGCTTTTATAAAACAAAAAGAAAAGAAAAGTAAATTTTAAAATAAAATAAAAATTTTTCTTGTTTACCAATCGTTCGATTGCTAACATCAGAAAAAGGTCGTTTAGTAGCAGAACTTGTTGGTGATTGAGGTTCAAGTTCGGTCATTACTGAACGAGGTGTATAAACAGGTACTTCTTGTGTCAACGAATTACTCCAATGAGATGGACTAGACATCCACCAATTTGCTGCAGTAGATTGTGTTAAACCTGATTCAATATAATTACTATCACCGAGCAAATTGAATACTGTTTGCTTATCAAAATCTGGTCCAAGACAGCTAAGCACACTCAAATCCATCTCAGCAGTAGCACTTTTCGGTTGTTGCTGTTGCTGCTGTAAATAATCATGTAGCCTATTGAATGAAAAAAAAAATTATATATGTTTTTAATAATATGTTAAATAGACTAACATTAGAAACGACATTGTTTGGTATGTGTTATTGTGAACAGATAGAAAACAAGTCGACGTCAAACAGAAAGCGTGCGTATATGTGCATCTGTCCTCTTATACTAGTATACATAATGGCCGACGACGTAAGAGAGAGAGAGAACGGTCGAGAGAGATTACTGATGAACATTTCTTTGTTTTTCCTTTTGTCCATTCGGACGATAATACCTAGAGGTATACAAACGAGTACATATATATGATATGAAAACGTCCATTCATTGTTATCATCATACATTATACTACGAGCGTTTTGGTCGAAAGAAGGAAGAAATAATGTGTCCTTCATAATCTTTACATGCAAATAATATCCTATTCTTATTTCAGTAGATAAGCGACAAAGAAAAAGTATTACGATCAAAATATTATTTTGAAGATTCTTTGAAAATTACAAAAAAAAAGAAAAGAAAGAAAAAAACGAGAAAGTATTGAATATGTCTCTTTAGAAGAAATAAATAGAATTACGCATAATTTTGATAATAATTTGGACTTTCAAAACCACCATCACTTGGTGAATCAACATCATTTGAATTATTTAATTGACGTGTTGAAGATATTTCTTGTCGTTTTTTATTTAATTTACGTTCTTTTGCACGACGATTTTGAAACCAAATTTTAATCTATATGAAAAAAAAAAATTTTTTTTTTTGTAAAGTAAATCAAATTTTATTATCTTTCTTACTTGTCGTTCACTTAATGATAATGTTAATGATAGTGCTGATTTACGTGGTATTGAAATATATTTTGATATAATAAATTCATTTTCAAGTTCATATCGTTGTTGATCTGTATAAACAATACGATATTTATCACGTGTACGAGTTTTTCCTATTCAAAAAAAGCAAAGAATTATATTTTAAGCTTTAAGAAATTTGCTCTTCGTTTGTTTCTTTGTCTAAACTTCAAGATTGGCCTTATCTTTCATGTAGGTATATCAACAATTGAAAGTCATAAAAAAAAAAGAAAAAAAAACCTATACCACGTATTGCGGTACCATTTTATGGCACTCGACATTTTTTTTCTTACAAAAATCAATCAAACAAAATTGACTTATCAAATACATTATTGCAACTCGTTGTATGTTTACACTCGGAACATGTTTTAAGTATAACACCAATGTGGAAGCGCATGTTTCTCAATCAATGCCCTTTTAACATATTCCTTTTTATTTAAAGGTCAATTGATTACCGTTCAATGGATTTTTTGGTGGTATTGAAATTAATTGTGTTGATGATGAATCATTTTTATGCCAATTTATTTGTTGAGGTGAACTTGATGATTCCTCTTTAGACATTTGTTCATGACAATGATTTATATGATTAGATGTTTCAAAATATGTTGGTGGACTATAAGATGATTCAAATTTAATTGGAAGTGCTGTTGGTGGCGGTGGTGGCGGTTGTGTCCATTGTGCTTGTGGTGAATCATAAAAATTATTTGTTGAATAAAATGGACAGGGAGTTGTATAATGACGATATGATGATGGATTTGTTGTTGAATGTAATGGCTGATAATTACCTGAACCAAGCCATGTTGATGGATCATTACATGTTGGTGATGGTGGTGAATAAAGATGTTGATGAATATGATGGTGATGATGTGTAGAGGAAATAGTAGCTGATGCATTTATTTGGGATAATTGTACAGATGAAGCAGGTACAAGTGGTTCAACTGTTGGATTTGATGATAAGGATGACGATGATGAAGATGATGATGTTGGAGTTTGATCAAGAATTGTCATTGTTGGATTTGCTAGAATATTATGTGTAGTTGTTGCTGTAGTTGGCCAATAATTGTAATCGAATGCTTCTATTTTTGATGTTGCATTTGTATAATCCGAATAAAGATTTGAATGTGGAGCATAATTATTATATGATGAATCAAACATACGTAAAGGTTCACCTGATGTACCTGTTTCATGATCATTCGATATTATTGATGAATAGTTTATATGATTATTATTCATATTCTAAATTAATAAAATAGGTAATATATAATTTATTATATTCTTACATTTGAATATCTTTTTGAGATAATTTGTCGTAAAGAAAACAAAAATTATTGCTTACTTATTTTGATGATTATAGGTGTTGAAGATGATGTAATAAACGTCAATGATAATTTCACGGATAATCAATAGATGGATTTATTATTATTGTTGTAGTAATAAAATTAGAACTTTTTCAATAGAGCTACTCCTTCAATTATTACTTTAGTCACATGTTATAATCATAAAAAAATATAAAAAAACCTAGAAATTGTCTTCTTTCAATTGAGAGATGGATGATGATGATAATTCGTGTATATTGTCGAAGAAGTAGACGTGTATACAACTGCACTTTTTTTTTATGATTCAATATTCGTATCAAATAACACAGTTTCTCTTTGCGATAAATCGTCAAGAGGAAAGCGAGAGAGAGAGAGAGAGAGAATGTAAAGGTAAGCAATTTTCATTGGTTAAAGAGAAAAAAATATTTTATTGGCTAGAAGAAACGAAGATTTTGTCGGCAGAATCATTCTTATTCATTTTAGCTGTGATTTCGAAAACTGACAAAAAAAAAACTATTGGTATTTTCTTTTCAATAATTTTTCTATGAATAAAAATATCTGATACCAAATACAGTTCAATGTAATGCAAGTTTAATATAAAAATACATGAGTTGATGTACAAAATTTGGCTAGATGTGAGTTCAAGAACACTGTTTACATTCATTGTTGATTTGTAGAGAACAATATTTTAGGTTTTCAACAATTCTATGTCTATGACTGATATTAACCCTATAAGTTTTGTAGATTAGAATATAAAACATTTCTTAGATGAGATAATGTAAGTGTCGAAGACAGTTGAATCAAAATTTTCATAAGCTCCATGATAAAAATTAATCGTTTTTCAAAAACTGCTCCGAAGAAGGAGAGTAGAAAAATTACTAGTACTCAGTGACGAATCTGGGATTTTTGGATAGGAAGGTAATCATGATCACAAAACCTATTGTGAAAGAGTTGATGAAGTGAATTAGTAATGGAAGAAGAAATGTAAATATGAATGGGATAAAAAATGCTAAATTTCATCGAAAAGTTATTATGAAATAAAGGTAGGACAGAAAGGATTGCAAGATTGCCGTAATATCAAATGTGCTCTTCCTACATCTACTATTGGGAAAAAAATAACGAATTCGCTTTTGCACAATAAAATATTTCTTTTTTTTTCATGGTTGTTCTCTTTCTATTCATTGCATAGAACTCTATTGTATATTAAAATTTCGACCTTTCAACTAATTAGAAATAAAAAGAATATCTTCCTTTGTCATCGACATCATTTTTTTCCGAACAATTTTACTGAAAAAATCTTGTTTTTAAGAGAAAGAACTAAACTAAACAGTAATAGTACTACCCGACATTTCTAAAAACGAGTGTTATCATCAATCGGAAGGTCAAAAGAACATTTTGCATCAGTGGATGTGGATGTAGGTATTGGACTTCTTTAATCCTACATCGAGATTAAACAGTTGGCATCACCGACTTAATGTAAATATTGTTGCCTCCAATCCAAACTTGTAATAATTAATGAATGAAAGAAATATTATGTATTCAACATAGCTAAAATGAAGCAACAATATATATATGAACAAGTCTCCATGAAATAAAAAATTTGTTTTTCAGAAACAACAAGTTCTTGAAACGATATGAAACAAGTTTTGTTTGTCATTAGAGGAATATTTTAATATGATTTTTCTTTTTATCACTATCTTATGAACTATTGAATTATGTTCTCATTTCTATTATTACAATAATATTCTGTAATACAAAGTCGAATTAATTTTATTTCATAAAATATTGTTGCATAAAAACATGTCGATGAAACGAGACAAACTCAATTTTTTTTTATTTCTTGAAAACTTATAAATAAAAAATTACATCAAATCAAATAATAATTGAAAAATATTATCTTTTTTATTTTTTCAAGTGGTTTCATATTGATTAATTCCGTTGGATGTTCAATCACGGTATACTCGAAAAGATAAGCATCCTTTTATGTGATTTAATTACATCGTCATTTCTTGTTTTTTATTCCAGTTAGCAGCAATGTCTCTCTACCTTCTGTCTTATTATTAGTCGTATTATGCTATCTTTTTTTTTTCTTCTCTCTATCAAAAGTAAGCAAATAAAAAACAATCTGTGTGTGAAAAAAAAAAAAAGAAATGCATTCGTGAGAATCATCTGATGATCTTATTAGAACATTATTATTTATCACATTTTTAGTCCAATTATGAATAGATGTCTTGTTCTGATTTGTATGTAACAAAAACAAAATCAAGTTCATTTATTGATTTCGTTGATAGCTTGAGCTTGTTGTCACTTGAATGGCAGGACTATGACTTCTCCACCTTATTTCGTTTTTTTTTCAATCACACCTTAGTGTGACCAATCACATGAACTTATTTTGTATTCTTTCTAATTGATTCGATGTCTTGTCTCAATTGGCATACGATATATATATATATGTATGTATGTAAAAAGTCAAACTGTGCATAAAATTGATACCATTCATATTTAATGGAGTTAAAGCAAATATATTTGTACTTGTTTTAATGTCACTTTTGGAAATATTATGAATAGAAACTTTATTTTTTCTGATACGATGAATATACAGACAAAAAAAAAGAAGTAAGAACGGTACAGTTAGTAAGAGCATCACAGATAGGAAAAAAATGCTAATGATGCATAGGTGGTAATGTGCCTAGAGTAACCAATGGTTCGGTGAAATATTAAATAATAGTAAAAAATAATAATAATAAATGCATATAGATAGCACACTTTTTTTCTGTCAAAATAATTAATTTTTTTCGTTTATCGGGATCGAAATACAAGAGAAAATAAATAAAACAATGGTTCATGTAGTAAAAAAAATTAACACTTAATAAATAGCTATGTAAAGGAGCTAATTTCATCACCGTATCTTTTTTTTTATAGTTATCTCTTTCTTCTCTTCTTCAATTATCTACTCGTTTACTTTTGTTTAAAAAATAAGGGCTTTAGTCTGCATTTTAGAATTTAGTAATTGAAAATTAAGTTCATTGACTATGTGTGAATAATAAAAACAATTATTAAAGCAAAACAAAATAGGAAGATTTGAAAAATAAACTGTTTTATGAATTAATATAGTATAGATTGGGATAGAATATTATTTGTTTGTCCATATAATTGATCATGAGTACCTGTTGGCGGTAATGATTCGGATGTATAAGAATTATATATAGAAGTTAAATGATGAAGTTGTTCATCCGATATAATATTTAATGATCCAGTTTTATCATCTTCATCATCTGTAGTTTGTGATACGTATGATGAATAACTTCGTAATCTGTCACGAGCACTATTAAGTAACGCATTTGCTTCTTGTTCAGAATTTGTTACAATACTTGGATGTGGTGCTTCTTTTGAACGAAGAATAAATTGATTATTAAAATTCTCTGTTCTTTTTATTGTTTCATCATCTTCCGATGAATTTCGATTATTTGTATTAGTAAATATTCCAGCTGGTAAAGTTTCTGTACGAAGTAAACACGAACGAAGAATACCATCTGAACCATTTTTTAGTACTGATATTGTTGAGTTGCTAGTTGGAATTGATGCTGCTAGTGATTGTTCCTAAAAGATAAGAAAAAAATATATAGTTATTGTAATTTTTGTTTTTGAAAATAGAAAGATAATATTGTTTGTGCATAAATTAATTGTTGTTCACTTACATCTAATATTTGTTCGCCAGATTTATTTGGTAGCTTTTTTTGCTGACGTTTCGCATGAATTTCATTACTAATACGTTCAAGATTTCTTAACGACTCTTGGTATTGACTTTTAGCTTCATTAACACAATTTTCAAGGCCAGATACTTTACGTTTTTGAAACTAAAAGCAATAAATTTATTTTAAAATGATTTTTATCTATTTTTGACGTCAGGAGCTGTGAAAGTGAAATGTATGTATGTGTCTAGATGTGGATATCAAGAGAAAGCAATAATTGTTTGCATGTTCGACAAAAGCCTGATTCTTTTCATGTCCCCCAGATCTTAATTTACATACATGTGATTTAATCGTATATAGCACAGCGTGAGGGTTAGGGCGGCATGTAAAAAATAAATATGTATTCCATGGAATGGATCAGTCGAGAATCTCGCTGGCACATAGTAATTAAATGTTGACATTCATCTTTTGGCTTGATCGAAATATTATGAAAAGACTAAAACAATATCTATTTTGAAATACCGATAACTTCCATGGACGAATGCTCCAGAATAAACAAAACTTATATGGATTATAGTAGATTTCTCAGCAACTACTACTTGCTCTTGTGTAACACTCCTTGCACAACTCAAAGGGTTTGATAAATATTTGTATTTATACTCATATCTAATATTCGTTGTCCTTCAATAGATTATTAGTTAGTTTCTTGACTTCTGTGAGTTATTACTTTATAATACTAATAAAAGTTTTTGGCAATTTTAGTTTCCTGCATTGCAACGAATTCTGTTTTGCAACTGTTTGTCATAGGCGCATACATCAGGTTTCGAAATTGGGCCAAGAGTTGCTCGTGTCGGCCCGGTTCGACTTAGAATAGCACTATTTAAAGTATATTTCTTTTAGACAAAGGATTTTCAAACGATGGAAGCCTGCAATTATTGCAGTTATTTATTAGAACATTATAAAAGTTTATTATCGTAGTGATCATTAGTTGAATTAGATCGAACGATTTTAATACTTGAAAAAACTTCATGAAAAATATACCGAATTGTATATTCAAATGAGAGATCAAGATGTGTTCGTGTGTATCCTAACTTCTTGAAGGCTATCATTTATTAACAAGAAGCTTTCATGTGTAAAATGTGCGCTGATCAATTTCAATGAGTCAGATCGGTCAGTATTTTTAGTTCCACTGTTCAACCTCAGTAACACTCATGCAGCTTAACGCAGTTGATCATAAAGACGACCGTGCTTGTCGATGAGGGATGTTATTGAGCTGAATAAAAGTTCTGGTTTTATTGAAGAGCCAAATGAAACTTTCAAAACGTTCGCATAATAAAAGTTCTTAATTGTTATCAGCTGTAAGGTGTAAAACCCATGTTAGAAATTTTGACGAAAAATCAGAGTAAAATCGATTAACCCTATGAGCTCCATAGTAACAGAAATGCTACACATATTTTACAATTATTTCTCACAACATAATTTATAAAAGTTTGTACGTAATTTCCTGGAATAAAGTAATGAGAAATACTATAGAATGTGAGATGTGTGGATGTGAGCGCATGTGACTCAGTATGGGGACCTGAGTCGAGCTTGTGAATGTAGTTGACAGATTTTCATTGAAGAATATTCATATGAAAATTCTCTTATATTCACATCCAGACCACTCATAGCCATACTCACATCCTAATCTAACAGTTTAGCTCAATTCAGTTCAGCAGAGATTATTTAGGACTCCAGGAGTTAAAATAAGATATTTTTGTTTTCTTAGGTAGGAAACTTTTCTTGAAAAACGAAATAAAATTCAGACCGGGTGACCTATTTCAAGCCCTGTTGTCGATTTCTCTAAAATAAAAAAATTATTTGTTACTGCTTAGTAAAACTAACAAGATTTTTTGAGTTTGTATGAACTTTACAAAACACTTGTGTATACACTTTCTCGTGAATTATATTTGACTTACATCCAATTCTTTATGAAATTCCACTTTCGTTTCATAATAAGGTCTATAAAAGAAAACATAATATTTTTTTATTTATTTATATGTAAAAATTTTCGTACTTTGATTTATTAATCGCTCGTCGACAATCTTTTTGCAATTTTAAAACTAATTCTTCTAGATCATAATGAACCATTTCAGCACTTTGTTGATCTAAATCAGCTTGATATTTTTCTTGTTCAGCATCATGTGCCTAATAAAGAATAAGTTTTATTTTTCTTTTAAACGAAATTATTTAAACAAACTTTTGCAACAGCTTGAAGATATGTTTCATTCCATGTTGTTGTATTTTGATGTGATCTTGCTGCTTCATCAATATAATCAGCCTTGAAATCAAATTATATAAATAAGAACAATACAATTTATTATTACCGAAGCAATAGCTATTTCTTTAGCAGCAACATGTAATGCTTGTGCACATTCAAATCGATGTTTAGCTTTAATTAATTTTTCTTTAGCATCTCGAAGTTTAATTCGTGCATCATAATAACTTCTTGCTTTGACTACAGCTTCACCAATCTTTTTTTCTAATTGAAATAATTCTTCTTCTGATTTTCCCTTAAATTCATCACATACTTTTCGTGCTTCCTAAATAAGAAATAGAAAAAAAGCACTTGTTTTTTTTTTGTCTAAAATTACATCAAGTTGAAGTTCTAATTGATTAATAGCTTCATTAGCATAATTTAATCGTTCTAATTCAATCTAAATTATATCGAGAAGAATTAATAAAAGAAACAACAAATGAAAATTTAGAAAAACAAACTTGAATTCGAGGATCAAGTGCATCGTCTTCGTCAGGTTTTGAATTCGATTCAATGATTGATTCATTTTGAATATCTGGCAAATGATCCATTCATAATCTATAAAAAGAAGAAAGAAAGACGAATTTATATTTGATGTGTATTCTATATTGAAAAGTATACAACAAACAAAAAAAAAACATATTATTAAGAATTAATTATTTTCATCAAATCATTCATTTGTTCATTAAAATTGTCATGTTCATTATTGGAAAAAATAAATGACCATTGAATATTTTTATCTGATTGAGATTCGAATTCAGAATGATCAATATCAGATTGCAATTTCCACCCACGTTTTTCTCGTATATCATTTGATGCTTCAATACGAATAATTAATAAACGATCATTGAAATATTTTTTAAAAAATTCAATTTCTCTATAAGATTTAATGTCACTAATAATCCATATTGGATGTGATAAACATAATTGATCATTTTGTTCAATCATCATACGACAAAATCTTGTTGAATCTTCACGACATTTTTCTTCTTCCCATCTAAAAATATTCATTTCAACAATAAGTTTTTGTTTTTGTTCGAAGTTAAAAGCAAAGAATTTTAACATACTTAATCATATCTTTTTGATAAGTATCAGATAAATGTTCATTATATGTTTTTTCATATTCAATTTTTAATGTATCATTTATATGTAATAATACAGCAGGAAGTTGTTCAGTTAATTTTTTACCAATATAATCTTTTCCTGATTTTGTTTGACCACAAAGAAGAATTACTTTTTTGACATGAGAATATTTTGATATATTAATTAACATTGATCTATAATTAATTTTAAAATAAAGGAAAAAAATAAGAATTTTTGTTTTTTTCAAAAATACTTTTCATCAAATTCTAAATTTAATTTTTCCAAAATATATTTCATAGCATGATCACATCGTTCATGTATAATTAGATCAGCTAATGAATCTAAAGATGTCTTTTGTAAATTAATTATTACTAATTTTCCACCATTTCTTTTAGTTTTTCTTGGTAAATCACGACAAGGACGAATTTGTAATGATGTACCCAAACATATACATAAATCTGCTTCACTTAAAAAGAAAACAAAAATACTGTTATAAATATTCAAAAAATTCATTTATTTATACTTACGCGCAATGTTGTTCGGATAATCTAAGTGCTAATTCTGGTAATGGATCTTCCCAATCAAGAACAGTATCACGTAATTTTCCACGACATGATAAATTTTTATTTCGACTTTTCATTGAATTACAAACATTACCTGTTCGTTTACGACAATAGGAGCCTATACTTGTTGGACGAATTATCTAAATAAGAGATAATAAGATATATCCATACGTCAGAAATTGGAAATTCAAGAAAAACAACTAGGATTCAGTGTTTCGAATGATAAACATATCCGGGTTGTATGTGCTAGTCTTTGTGAGATCTTAATCTCACTTATACTTTATTTTTATAACTATATCTTTCTCCAATGATTCATCTTCGCAACAATCTATCAAATATATAGGGTAATAACGTGAAGAAAATCCATAGAACAATATGAAAAAAAGAGAGCAGAAAGAAAAAGAAAATACCTAAGATATAGAACAGGAAAGGAAAAGTCCAAGGTGCATGACCCACAATAAGAGAAAAGAAGAAGAACATAAATCCATATGTATAATTCTATAGATAAAGAGGGAATATCCTTATGACGACATCTGAAGAAGATGCAGATGATAACAGTCTTTGTAAATCTTTTCAATGAGGCTATGTTTGAAGTCTCCTAATCACTATTGTTATATTTCCAGTTTTTGGATGGTGAGTATTACTTTTACAGCGTCATGTATTGTATGTGATTAAGTAGTCAAAGACTCTATGTAGAATTTTATCGTTTATCATAATAAAATGTTTAAGCGTCCTCAGAAAAAGTCAAATTTGGTTAAATTTATCGATTTTGTGATTTGTAGCTTCTTGAATAGAGTGAAGTGTCTCCTCTCGAATGCACTATAGTTTATTGATTTTATGATGAGATTTAAGGATATTACATAGGTTATTCTGATAAGAACAAGGAAGCTTGCTCTCAACAAGCTGTAACCAGAGAAAAAATGGTATATCTATAAAACACGTTCCGACTAGTGAAGATTGACCGGACCGAATTGATTACAACTCTGAACTGAACAAGACACAATAATTTGTTCTGACAATATCTTCTCATAAAAAGTTATTTGAAAGCGTTTTCTAAATAAATAAAATCAATCTTCTAAAACATGTACCATGTATGGCATATTATCAGTTAGTGATGTTCGATTAATTTCATTAGAATTTACAAATGTGTTACTCATATTGATTCATCATCGTTGGATACAAAGTTTTTTTCATTTCAATGAGATTCAAAGGCTTCTTATCATATTAAAATAATGTCTAGTAAATAGTAAAATATGAATCTCAACTAAGGAGTACAAAGCTAGACTTCGACCCACCAAGGTATTATATAGTACAGGTAAAGGACGATGAAGTATCGTACTTCGAAGTATTGAAGCCTCGTTTTTCTCCACTTGATTTTAATCAACAAAAGAGATTTGAGAAAAACACTGACAATAAAAAAAAAACATAAATTAAGGATCAGATGATAAAGAGATGAAAATTATACTATTATAATCGATATCAAAGGTCATTTGTTACGCATGAATAATATTCTTTTTATATGTTATGTGCACTGAAAATACAACCCGATCGGAATTATTTATTTGATTATGATATTCGAGCTCAGTTTAAATACCCGCTAGGGTAATAAAAGGGTTCACTGTGATGACTAAAAATTTCGTTTGTTTTTACTTTTAATAATTTCTTCATCGTATTAATTAACAAACCTGTGTACGACAAGCTTCACATTCTTCTGAAAAAACATTGCCATGTAACTCAGCTAATTTATCCAATGGAAATCCCGATCGATGATGAAGTCCATCAATATTTTGACTAATAACAAAATGTAAATAATTATTTTCTTCTAATTTACATAAAGCTCGATGTGTATATGTTGGTACGGCTTTATCAAAACTAGTATTAAATGAAGGTTTTTCGCCTCGTTTTTCTAATGTCCATACGCCTAAAATCATTTTTTGTTATACGAAAAAAAAAACATATTTTAGTTTTTTCTCCTTCACATTTACTAACCATTTGGTCCTCGAAAGTCTGGAATACCAGCATCTGTTGATATACCAGCTCCACTAATAACAACTGTATGACGACTTTGGCGTATCATTTGTTCAAATTGATCTAATTTAACTAAATAAATTATAATTAAATTTAAAAACAAAAAATAAACGTTAAAATTCAAGTTATGGTTTACTTTTTAAATTATCAGATTTTTCACTTAATTCAGGCATACCAACTTTGCCTTTATGTGGAAAATAAGAAAGACTTTCAGCATAGGACAAACTCATTTTTCTAATAAGTTTTTTCTCAACGAAATAATAATTAATCTATCAATCATATGGACATGATACATTATTTCCCTGCTGGTCGAGAAAAAACATAAAATGACAAAAATGCTATAGAGATGTCGCTATGAACAAGAGATTCCTTCACAGGAAATACATATTCGAAATAAATTTCAAAGTTATCAAATAGAATGAAATCTTCTGGTGAGGAACGTGTTTTTAATGCCTTATAGATCAGCCATATTTGCAAAACATTTTGGCCAATATATTATGCAGAGTTTTTCCACAAGAGCATATATCTACTTTTTGGAAGAACATCGGGATTTTCGAACGAGATAGAGTAGTGGCTTACTCAGGAACATAGTTCATGAAGGGGCGTTGGGTGTGATACCCCTTCTGCCTTCAATGTTGAGTGGCACCTTTGAATTTAACTAGAAAAAAAAACTTTAAAAGGATCATAACACATAATAAATCTTTTTTTTTGAGAAGATCCACAACAGCAGGTGCAATACTTTTAAAATTTCTAGGACTGAATCTCCTCTCTAACCTTCCTCTGTTTAGGCTACTAGAGTAAGAGCAAATTCAGTCTTAAAAAGAGCATCGGCACCTCGACTGACCTCAAATCTTCTAACCAGTAGGTTGTTTTTAAGTGCAAAACTTTAACTTGAAGCATCACAATAATTATGATAGACTGTAGATCAACATCATAAAATATTTGTAACTCATTCGAAAATTGTAATAAGTTCATCACTTGAAATGTTTGCCATTTTTACGGCGTTCAATAAAGCGCTTATCTATTGTCATATTGACCTGTAATTGATTAATAGAAATTAAATGATAAAGATTCCCATTTTCGATAAAATCATTTATGTTATTCGATATGTACATTCTATGATAAAAATGACCTATAATTCACTTTATAACTTACAAAAAGTATCTTATTCCTATTATCTTTACAAAAAATAGATCTTACATTTTGATTGATAGGATAATCAACATTCTTGAGATAGGTATTCTATGACTTATTCAGATGTCATAAGATGATAACACTTCTTTCATCATCTAGCAAACATTTTTTCTGTGAAGAAAAGACATCAAAGTATATTATCAATTGTGAACATACATTTAAACATATTGAAAAAAGAAAATCAATTTTAGAAAAAAACGAGAGGATGCATCAGTAAAAAAAAGATGAAGTAAATATGTGCGGAACCAAATCTTGAAGTTTTGGCAAGCTCGAAACTATGTGAAAGAAAATATAATCAAATTATCTTATAAATCATGTCAATCATAAGATAAGTCAAGTGTGATGATCCAAAAAGGTACTAGTCTTTGACTAAATAAATAAAAGAAAAAACAAGTATTGACGATTTTTTCTGAGATATGATATGAATACATTCTGAAATACTTTTCTCGAGACCGGAATCAAATTAGATTTGCTGAAGCTACAATTGAGATGAGTAGTAAAGAAGTAACAGGAGCCAGGAGACCAAAAAAGCTTGATTCTGCAAAACTTTGCAACGGAGGAACAAGGAAGAATATCCCTGCCATTCGATGTGGAATTCTACCTAGCGGCAAATTCAGTAACCAAATATCTTCCCATACATACTAACTAACTAGATATTAGCCACAAAGGTTATTCCATAGATTTGAATATAGTATCTTGTGGATATCTGTCGAACTGCATAGCCACTCAGTTGCGGCGGCTCCTACAACGGTCTTCATAAGCCTTTGCCATACTATAATAATATTTCACACTAAATTTGCACATATCACATTTTTCATGAAAGTTTGTTTTTCTTTCATCAAATCTAACAAAAACTATTGAATGTATTATCATTATTATTTCCTAGGGTATATTTTTCTTTTTTTAATTAACATAATCAACAAGACAAAAATAGTAGTTCACTCATATAGATGATTATATATGTACAGATGCAAGTAAAAAACATACACAAAGGAAAAACAACAACAACAACAAACAAATAAACAAACAAAGTGTGGCCCTAACAATAAATAACGAGGGACAATATGTAGATGATATACATATATATAATGAAAAAAGGACGAAAAAGAAAGTGATGCATTAACTGTATGAATTCTGTAACCGAATGTTTTCGTTTTCCGAATAACATTCGACTAAAAATGAAGTAAATATCAGACAAATTGTACAAGCAGAAAAAAAACAAAAGCACAATGCTTAAGAAAAGAAAAAAAAACAAAGAAAATGCTTGATTTTCTATGGATTATAATTATTTAATGAAGAACAAGAAAGATATCGTCGAGCTTGTTCAGTTACATGCCGTTGATCACGTGTTTGACCTATTAAAATTTCTGTATAAGTTGGATCATACTAAATAAAAAAAGATCATTCATAAAAAAAAAAAAAAGATTATTTTTTGGTCCTTACTCCTAATTCTTCTTTGAGTTTTTTTGATGAATTAAATAAATTCTTCGAAAAATTCTCTCGTTTTTTTGTTTCAATTATTGTTGATTGATATTTATCTAAACGTTTATGTCGTCGTACAATAGTCGGTCGTATAGATGAATGATTGTCAGATTGAATTGTTGTTATTGGATCAGGACATGCAAGAAAATCACTGCATAAATAAATCAAAAACTCAATTGTTGCAGACATTTCAAATCAGTCAAAGTACGCAAGAAAATTCTTAATTGACATCAGTCATTTTCAAAATCTCGTCACATGTAAAGCCTGTGGAGAGAAGTGTGCTGAGCTCAAAGATCATGCCTATTCTGAGATCCATAAATATAATCATTGTGGCAACGCTAGCTTATCGTTCGAACGACACAAAATGTATGATCATTAGAGATTACCGAGCTGTGTTATCTTGATTCCTGACATTTTTCCTTAAGCGTAGAGAAAATATGTCCGTAAAGTAGAACCGAAGGATTACTCGAATGAAAAGTCACTATTAAATCGTCCGGAGATGGACTTGAAATTAAAGATCAAGCAATTGAATAGATTTCAGACAAAAGCGGAAATCAGGGAGTCCACATTTTATAACTATCGAAATAAAACCAATAATCTTATAGATTATATTTTACAATTGTTTGTAGTTCTTCTCCACTTGATGAGTATATCCAATGCAGACGAGTACTCTTTCTTGCTTATCGTCACAGTTGCCAAGTTGGATAAGAAGTCAAAATCACAATTGAGTATGCCTCTGAAACAGTGTAATGTACCATCACCGAAATCATATTATTACTATTATTGTGTCTTCTCTGATGGTAATTGATGAAACTTACTCTTCAATCTTTCTTAATATCAAAGCAATATAATATATAATTAACTTACTTAAACCAATCTTGTTCTGTTAAATGACTTCGATGTGGCTTGAAAAAAAAAACGAAGAAAAATTTAGATTTATTAAAAGATAAGTAATAAAAATTTTACCTGATCCAAGCGTTCAGGTGTATTAAGTACACGATGTTTTGATGGTGATGATGTATTTGATATAGTTTTAGGTGAAATAACAATATCATGATTTGGTTCTGATTGTGTAGGATCAATTAATAAATGTTCATTTTCTTGTTTAATTTCATTTTGAGAACTAAAATTAATTGTAAATGAATCATCAGATGTAAATATATTTCGATTTTCATTATGATTTGTTGTATCATTAGATAAGATTGTTAAATGTGGCGATGATGAACATGTAAATACAGGTAATGATGATGAACGAGATGGTGGATGAGTTGGATAATAATCAAGAGAATAATGAAATAATGGTATATGATGATCTGTTTGAGAATTTTGACTTGATGTTGTATAATCTGCACATGATGAAAGCATAGGTAATTGTTTAGCAGGAGATGGTGGCGTACAATAAAATAGATGTTCAAGTTCTTGTGATGAACATTCTTGTTGTTGTACATCAGATGATGTTTGCGAAGAAGATATGGGCTACAAAGGAATTCAAAAATTTCATATAATAATTCGAATGAGATATATATTTCAAGCGAGAAGTTTTACTAAATCAAAAGTTTTTCATTCGAACCGTATGAAATATGTTCAGAATAGGTTATAAATGGCAAAGAAAAAGATCTTGTATTGTAACGAACTTATGAAAGTTGATGATATTTAGATACAGAGTATGTTAAAAAGCTTATCTTCGAAAAATTGTAAATTTTATAGATTGATTCTGAAATATTTTCGAAGTAGAATAATTACCAAAATTAAAAGTAACTTCTCAATCTTTAAAGCGTTTTTTTTGTCTGATGCAAGATTATTCACAATGATCAATAGCCCTTTAACGCAGGACTCTTTCAATTATTTACAGAAAATATAACACATAAAGGGATCGAGACTTATTTCGTTTAGATAGAAATCGGAACCGAAAACGATTCATTCCGATCGTATCTGCTAACAGAAAAAAGTAAACTTAAGCTTTAAAAATTATTTAATAATGTTTTCGATTTTTTTATCATGCATAAGTGTTAAAATTTTCTTCGTATTTATTTATTTTACCTGTAAATGATCTGAATAAACCGTTGTAAGACGATGTGGAGATGAAACAGTGAAATTTTTGTGATCAGTTGTTGGATAAAAATGATGATTAGTATTATTGTCACTGTCCACAATTGGTGAATGAATTTCAGTTTTATTGATCGGTGCAAGTGAAGATGATGATGTTGTTATTTTTGAAGATCGTTTCATATTTGAACGATGTATTCGATTTGTTATTGTATTTAAGGGTCGTCGAGATAAAGATGATTTATCAAGTTTAGGCCATGGAAAATCAGGTGGAATTCTATAATAATAAAAGCAAAAGTATTTTAATTATTACTTTCTTTTTTATCTTATCGTTCTTACAATGCAGTCCATTCTAGTCCTTGTCTTTTTAAATTTGTTACTTCTAATTCAAATTTTTTTTTCATTGAAGAATTCCAATGATTTTTTATTGAATTATCGGATCTTCCATTAAAATATCTAGCTATTTCTGCCCATTTATTTCCGAAATGTTGATGTAAAATAAATAAAAGAAGATTTTCATTATTTGTCCACGGATTTTTATTAATTGCTGGATTAAGATGATTATGCCATCTAATTTTATATTGAAAAAGAAAAAGAAAAAAGATTTTTTTTTGTTTTTATATTTCATTCAAACCTTTCTCGACATTGTTTTCCAACTCGTCCTTTTAATTCTTTTGCAATTAAACTCCATTGTCTTGCACCATAATCATGTACAAGTTCAATAACTTTTTTATCTTCCTCATCAGTCCATGGTCCTTTTGTTATAGATGGATCAAGAAAACGTTCCCAACGATGTTGACATTGTGCATCAGTACGACCATTTCCAACATATTTCGATATACGTGACCAATCTTTTAAGCCACCATTTAAATTAATAAAATCTTTTAAACGTTCATCCTAATTAAAAAAAATAATAATTATAAGAACAAAAGTTTTCTTTTATACTTCATCTTTAGTCCATTTTTTATAAGATTTTTTTCTTGATGATGAAACTTTTTTTGTTACAAATAAATTTTCATCATGATCAGATTCATCTTCTGTAAAACTACTTCGACTAGAACTTGCTCTAAATAAATAGAATTTAATTCCCAATGGAATTTATTAATTCAGAAACCTACCGATTTGAGATCATTCTAATAAAAGATTTTTTTTCATCTAAAAAAATTCAATGTTCAACACAAAAAGAAAATGATAGAATAGACATTTGAAATATGTGTGTGTACGCATTCCGTCCGTTTGCTCGTCGGCTATGTATGTAGAACATTGAACAATGAATGCAGATATATATATATATGTATCTGCGCGTTCCTTTGCATGAACAACAACGCGCGTACGATTAGACAAAAGAAACGAAATCAAGGACATCGACAATCGAATAATTTTCAACGATGAAGAAAAGAAAAGAATAGATATAGACATGCTAAATGAATGTGTGAAAAAGAAGAAAAAAAAAAAAGCGAAGTATTTTATTATCTCATGCTGAGCGAATGAAACAGGTGGTTTGATTTGCTAGTGACCATCTGTTCTATCTTTTTGAAGTTTTGTGCTTATTCAAATATTAATTTAATTAAGAAAAGTTATTTATTTAAAAAAGAAAAAAGATGAAAAATTATATGTTTAGAAAAACGTAAAGAAATTTGTTAGAATATAAAATGTACGATTTTTAAGACATTATGGTATTAATCATGCTACGAAATAGATCAATGTAATTAAATTGATCACGTAATTGTTTGTCATGTTTCGAAAACAGTTGATAATAATCTTCTTCAGATTTATTCAAATTGATCCCATTGTCAGTCAATAACGAATAAAATTCTTGATTTGTTAGAAAGCCTAAAATATATTTGTAGATTAGCGACATCTATATAAAAATAAATTAGTTTATTTAATGTTTTGTATTTGTATATCCAAAAAGAAAAAGTAAATAGAAAATGGTTTAAATGTCTTTCCAAAAAAAAAAGCTTTTTCTTCGTAATTATAAATTCCTGAAAGCGTTCAATTTCTTGCCCATGGGTGAAATTTAACCTGTAATTTTTCGTATCGCTAACACTGATAATAAGAGAGAAAGACATAAATTATATTATGAAGAATTGTTTTCTCCGATGTCTTAAAATTGAAACTATACACTGTAATAGTTATATTGAATAAAGTCATGTCGAAAGGGTAATTCTATAGCAATTTTTTTTTCTAGAATTGTGTTTAATTTGAATACGATTGGTGAACGTTCTCTACCGAAAAGTTAAGCATGAGAAAAAAATGAATGGGAATGAAAAGAAGACTAAGATCTATATACTTAATGTCATTTCTCGATCTACCTATGGTTAATGGAAAAAACAAATGGAGTCTCTTAAAAGCTTGTACTATTTGAATTTAAGAATTATTTTTTTATTGATAAAAATTATGCAATAAGAAAAAATCTATCTGAAATCAATCGTATTTTGTATTCATTTAGAAAATCATTCTAAAACTTGAACTTGCCATTGTCGTAGACAGATAAGATTTCAGCATTTCTATTATCCATTGCTGAAAATAAGTCGCTTGGGCAGAATTCTTATAACTTTTGAAAGGAAAATGATAGAGACCTGGGATTTTCACCGTTGGATAGAGGACATCAGGGCACGTAAGGCTATGTAAAAAAAAGATCTGTTATACAAGGTACGTGTTTATAACTTTTTAATAAATTTGTCGAAAACCGCTAAAATAAGCTTCAAATTTAGAAATCTGAAATTTCCTTTTTCTCACAGGAAATCCTTCTCTTTCAAAAAGGGCAACTTCAACATTTTATCTTGTTGAGTTCAAATGATGCAGAGGCACTGTCTACTGTATATCTGATGTGTGAATCAGTTGTATACTGAGGTTAAATCTCAAGAATAGGCATATTTTATGTAATTTTCATCCAAATTTGATGACGCAGATAACGAGTATTTTTATGGATTGTCCTATTGGTTTTTACATAGACTTATGTGCTCTGATGTTCTCTATCCAACGGTGAAAACCGCAGCTCTCTATGACTTTCCCTTCAAAAGTTATAAGAATTCTGCCCAAGCGACTTATTTTCAGAAATGGATAAATAGTATCAAGGTTAACTTTTTATTGTAATTTTTTTCAAAAAAAATATCAATAATTCATTGAGTTCATCATGATTCATGGATGTCTCAGCAAAAACATTAATTGATAAATGCTAAATTAACTTCTATTTAACATCTTCTCCTATGAATGTTACGCTAATCTGGTTTATCTGAGAGAATATATTTTTTTCACCATTTCACAGTTTGTATCCCATGTATTAGACTATATATAAGACATTATGATACTTTTAAGTGCAGCTATTATTTTTTTTTTATTTTTATTATTTTTCAACAAAAACACAGTATCATAGACAATGACATGATTCATATTTTTATTTAATATTGAAATAAAATCGAAAGATACTATCAATGAAATAGAAATAATGAAATAGAATAGAGTTGCGTATAATAACTCTTCCAGTGATGTTTAATACATAATAAAAATAAAATGAATTTCTTCTCTAAAATTCTTCTTGTTGAAGAAAGAGCCATTTTTTAATTTCAAATCTATGTTGTGCAAGTGCATCGATACATTCTTTCTTTTTAAGAATTGATGATGGTTTGTTCATAATTAATTGGATCTTTCCTTGTGGACAATGATTTTTCAAAAGTGCTATTGAACCATCATAATCATTAGCATCATGATCAACACATATCTTTTTTCGAGCTGCGTCACTATTTGAAACTTCTCCTCTTTCCAAAAGCATACGATCAAGAGCATATGCTCCAAAACCGGCACCTCGTCCATCATCTGCTAACAAAAGAATCATACCTACACCGTATCGAATAATATGTTGTACAGATTGTTTGAAACGATCACGCATGGTCGCATGGCGAAGTGGAAATCGATTGAACAATGATTCCATTTGCAGTCGTACAATAGGATAATGAGACATGCCAACTGTACCATGTGTGAGAACGATAAATTCTCGAGTGCTGATTATATCATAATACACATGGATCTAGAACAATAAAGATGAACTGTAAGAATATTAGACATATACTTCTAGTTCGGCAAGCAAAGTATATACAAAAATATTTTTTTATGTATTTTTCTGTGGAATGGCATTGATAGGCAACAGAATATCTCGAGTTTAGGAAACATTTTAAGAGTATATGTCAACTTACCTTAAACCAATACGGTGTTGTTAGTAATTCACATACAGGATCATTTCGACATTGTTCCTCATGCTTTCGCAAATTATCGACGTCAACTTTGATTAA